>APFE030295615.1:138971-154616 GCA_000404065.3 Pinus taeda | reverse complement strand
CACATAGCGATTGATATCTGGGAGTGGCAAGCAGCTCATATGGTATTTCTATCTGTGTCTGAAGTCATTCTATTTATATGAATTGTTATGTAATTATTCTTGCTATCATTGATTATATGCATGCGCTATAACAGCAGATCTTATTCATTCCACTATTGGGTGTTTAGCGATGTGCCTTTGCTTTTAAATCATGTGTATGATAATGATATAAATGTATAATGTGTGGTAATTTCGCTTCAATCGCTCTGCTTAACTATTTAAGCACAGCAATCTTAAATGATTTAATATCTATGTCGTGAAGATACAGTCATCTATATGCTTGTCTTTTAGACATAGAGCATCAAAATCTACGCTTTAGAGCTAAATAGATTCCTAGGATAGTTTCATTTACTTATATTTCTGTCAATAGTTTTAGCCTTTCGCTCACCACTAGTGTTATCTATAAATCATTCACTCATCCCATTTATTTATTTATGGGAAACTGGTCCCATTACCCCCAGTCGGAGCCACTACCCCAAATGGAAAAGGAGCTGCACTAAGGTCCGGACCGGGTGGTTTCCCCAATGTTGTTGCAGCGATTTTCGAGGCATCAACATGTTGATAATGTCGAGGAGGCTGTTGTAAGGGCTCTAGAAGAAGATGACGATGTTGTTGTTGCTACTGTGAGCGTTCAGGAAGAAGAAGAGATTGAAATGGAGGAACTGAACAAGTCTATGGGTGAGCTTGTGGGTGATGATGCTGAGACTTCCAGTAGCTGATTATGTTTGTTTTAATCTCTATTTATGCAATATCATTGTATAGAATATGTAGGAGTTTTTTGGAGAATATATAGCTATAGTTTTCCCAATATAATATATGTAAATAATAGGGGTAGCAAGAAGGTCCATACTCAATGTAAGGAGAGGGAAGATGCAAATAGGACAAGTCTGAATTTTGTAAGGGACCTAGCCCATTTCCAGTCATTATAATGAAATGTTGTCCGTTCCTTTTTAAAAAAAAATAGTAGTAGTTAAATGGAATTTCATATATGATATGTTCAACTATAACAAAACTAAAGTAGTACCAAGTTCTTTGCAAAATGATTATTGGACCACACGATGGGGGGAGTTTGAAGTAGAGATTTCATTATGTGGAATACGGAATGGTTTCAGAGATTTGACATCAATATTTTTTATTTGTGGAAACAATTTGTTAATGTTCATTTTTTATAGTCTATAAATAAGAGAATATAACAAACTGCAAAGATTAGTCAAAGCTAGATGACAATATTCAAAGTAAAAAAAAAAAAATGGTCTTTGTTATTGGTATTATAAGAAACTAAAATACATCATTCATGTAGCAACAACTATAGTCAAGTTCAAATTTTAATTACCATATCTATGATCAAAATAAGCATCAAAGACTAAATAGATTTCTGACAATCAAAAACAATTACTAAAAATCCATTTACATTTCTATTAACAAAAGAACAATTATGTTCAAATTGTTCACAAAATTGATAAATAGTGTCATAATTTGCACAAATCAATGAGTTTTTAACAATAACGTATAGAATTTGAATAACAATAAAACTATACAACTACTCATAATAGTTATTATGTAGATAGCAACACTTTTTCTGATATCACGGTTCACTAGCATATTCATGGTTTTCATTCCAGTTCTTTTGTCTCTTTAACTTTTCGCTTCTGCATTTCAGAAAAATAGTAACAATTGCTCTATAATTAATTAAATAAATATAATAAATGATAATGTGAATTTGAAACAGAGATATGGGCAAAAAAAAAAGGCGGAAAACCACCTACACATGTAAACTACCTCGGCAATTTTACATATAGAAAACAACATTTGATTTGTAAAGAGTTTATCAAAAACTTTATGCAATCACGTAGATGGTTGTACGAAAAATACAATTGTAATGAAGAGATGAAAATTGCATCCATATATTGACTCAATTCATAATAAAATATATAAAAATATGAACATTTGATCACTAGTAATAGAAAAGCGAACATTCCAATATTTAAGAGAACTTACACTATGTAAAAGCATATGTCCTTATTGCTTAATTGTTCACTGTTTTCATAATTGTTGTTTTCTTGAAACAATTTCTTTAACTTTTCCTGTATGCAATGTTTCATAGGAGTAGTTGTAATTTACAATTTGACACTTCGATTAAATATATCTTTCTCAATTTTTGTCACCTCGCGTTGCAATTCCGCATCCAAAACATATTTATTTTTATTAACATTAACAAATCCAATTAGTCATTCCATGCCTTCATGTGTATTAAAATCAACTATATCATCAAATTTTAATGCCTTTGACTGTTTCAGTTTATCCAATTCAATTGTTAACATTTGTCTTAAAATTAAAAAAGAGTCGCATGTAATACATGGGCCATTCAGATTCTTCATAATCTATACATCTTTGATATATGCATATGCCCTTCAATTCTCTATGTTTTGATATTCATAAATAATGTTTTCCATTCTTCTAATTCTCTAAGACCATGTAGCTTTGAGTTGCTTTATTCGATTAGAATTTGACAGTTCCTTCTCTCTTTTCTCTGCATGAGAAAGTAAATTAAGTCTCTAGTTTAAAGAAAATAAGTCATTGTTCATGAAATACCTCTCACCTTCAAGATCATGTTCAATGCACTCGACAAATGACTTGGCTCTTTGTCCCAAGTGCTTTAGATCAGAATTTGCTTTCCATGCATGTTCAATGATTTGTAATCGTTTCCGTGTATTGCTAAGAATATATATTTTCACCACAATAAGAAAAATGATAAATTTAGCAAATCTATATGATGTTTCACGAACAGTAGTTATGGGAACTGTTATTCATATTGCTAATAAAATCATCAACAAAGGACCCAAATCTATAACATCTTCTAGGTTCTTTATTCTTTTTTTTAAGTTTAATTTTTATGCTTCTTGTTCACAAAGAGACTCTACAACCACATTACTGGTAACTTAATGCAGCTCCATGAGCGATGTGATTACAGCTTCAGAAAAATCAACCTGCATTTTTGTTTAGTATAAGACATTATTGTTGTGAAGCTTTACCTTTTCAATATTCATTTTCTTACTGCTATTTTAATACTTTGAATTTCGTAATGTGACAGAACCATCATAAAAAATAATAGATCCATTGGCAATTTGTGCTATTATTTTGATTTTTAGCAAAACAAACACCAATCCAATCGGGTAGCTTAATGTTGTGAACTTCTTTGTTTATAGTTTCATCAACATTTAATGTTCTCTTTGGACTTCTGAAATGGGTTGATTTAGTACCATACACTTCTTTTGAAATAAAACTCTTATTAGGATTTTGTGCTTCACGTTATCTCATATCTTGTCGTAAATCACTTTCGTATTTGCAGTATATTTTGTCATGTTTTCACTTGACGTTGAACTCACATCAATATTGTTTATCCATTATACAAATATCTCTACAGAAGTTTTTTTTTTTTTTGTAAACTTGGTGGTGCTTACTCTATTTATATTAGCTTTTCCAAATCAAAACTTCCATTTTCTCTAGGTGGCTTACCTGCCCGAAGCAAACTAGATAGCCACCTATCTGCATTAAAACCTGTCCAAATTTTGAAAAGTTCTTTATCTTTCCATCTAGCAACATTGTCTTTCCTATCTATACTACTATTCAAATTAAAAAAGTAAAATACTTTCATCAAAATTTTATCAAAAATGTATTGGACCTCTGCTTCAGTCCTCGTCCGAGGATATTACTAGGGTTGGCACTTTAGCACTGGAGCCAAGCATCTCTCTCCTCTTCATGTCTTGTAGTGTTTGCTCAATTCTTCCCAAAGCCAAGTTGTTTCTATAAGTTTGTATCTGGATTGTTGCAATTTCCCTGAGGAGTTCTGCCCTAACAGGATCCTTTTCCTTGGTGTTCTCCTTTGCCTCTGATCCACTGCTAGCTACTTGTTCCTGATTAAGGTTCATGGCTCGTGCCACCGCATTCTTCATGACCCAATGTTGTTGTATTTTTTTTCTAAAGAGGGAGTGACGACCTTGAGAATTCCCTAGATCGGGAACCATACTTTCCTACTCCTCCATGGGGATGTCGTGGTTCTTTATACTATCGTTTAGTTCTCGCTCCCATCCAGCGATTTGGGCTCTGATGTCTGGCAAGTTCCCTGCCATGCAGGCGTCAATGAGGGTTTTCATATGTTCACAACCTGAATTTCCCCCTATTTTCCTTTGTTCTTTGTTCGAGTCGCTCATTCCCTCTACCATCCTTTTGTCTCTATTGCCCCTTGTGGTTTCCATTTTACAATTTGACTGCCTGTTGCTGACTACTTCTTTTTGTTCTCTGTCTTCCTCACTGTGCTAGGCGTGGTGTGAGGTGAGACCTATCACATAGCCATTACGATTATCAGTTTGATAATAATAAAACAAAACAATTTCCCATTTACCTGTGTCCTTTTTGTTATCCCTTCCAGTGCCAAAATTTGTGCTCCTCGAGATTTCTTTTATAATTTCACCAATCCTCTCAAAACTTTTGGTTCTTTCCATTCTTACTTATCTGGAAGTTTTTCCCTCACGACAGTAAACGTCGTGCAAACCGTCTGTCTAGGGCATCCACATAGGTTTTCCACGAGGGTAGGTTGGTTTTTTGTTCTTCACATCGTAGGTACTCTTGGCTTTGGGTATGTTCTCCCTCAGAATGTTCACCCTATGTTTTTCCTCCCCTAGGGGTCTTCTGTTTCCCTGGTTCCCTCTTTTCTCGGTTCTACTTGCTCTCTGAGGTTTTTCCTTTTTACCTTCTAGTTTTCTCTCAGAGTTTCCAATGGGGATCATTGTAGTCTCGATCTTCCTTATTTTGTTTTGAGAATTTGTTGTGGTGGAAACCTTTCCCATCCTGGATTCTATTCCCTCCCTCCTTAGCTTTCTACCCAGGATTTTCATTGCCCATTCTATTTTTTTTGGCTGACCACGATCACAAGAGTTCCTGGGTACCTCCTTGCCAAAATCTTACCTTTTCCTTAACAAATTTCCTATATTAATGTGTAGATTCATCCTATGCCTTACAAATTTAGGGGCCAAAGGATAAACATACCAACTTACAGGGTTGTCTCCGCTTTCGTCCGTAGGCTGCAGCGTCATTCTTTGGCCACCTTTCCTCTCTCCGGTTCTCGTCTCCTTCTTCTGCATGTGTCTATCTATGGCTTGATCTCCCTTATGATTTATTCCCCTCCCCTTCCTGTTATTTCCATTTACTGCCACCTATCTGTCATCATTCCCTGCACTAATCCCTACATCATCACCTCGGAATGGTGACCCTCCATCCTGACTACCACCTCCTCGCATTAACCCTCACTTACTCTCGGTTGCTCTTGTCATATGCTCACATCCCTCGCCCTGCCACTTTCTGGCAACCTTCTGCTCGCCCTCCTGTTGACCCCCCTTCCATCTTCGATGTCCTCCTTATTCGTCTCCATGCTCATTCTCACAGGGGTTGTTCCTTCTCTGCCCTGCCTGTCCACTTGCCTATGCCCTTCTCCTCTCACTCCATTTCCCTCGTCTATCCTTTTGCACACTTGGCCTCTTCCACCCCCTTCCCAGTCCCTCTTCTTTCCTTGTGTTACACCCCGATCGGGGGTTCTCTATAGAAGTATTGATTCATGATTCATGGATGACTTTTTTAGCATCTATGATTAGCCCTTGATTTCCATGGGTATCGTTTATGCAATGTACATATTGGTCTTTAGAAATAATGATACTTGATACTTCCTTGATAACTTCAGTATTTATGATTAGTCATTGTTTTTTTTTCAATGCATCTTGACATTGTTCACTCTGTTCTCTAAATTCTACAAACAAGTTTATGTATCCAGTTCTTTCCAAGTGTGTGTGAAATAGGCCCTCTTCATCAAAATATTTAATTGTTTTAGCTTTACTTAAGTTAAAAGTCTTCAAATTTTGTGCAAACTCTGTAACATCGAAAACAGATTTTATTGTGATTCTCCAACAGTAAACAGAAAAGGAATGAATATTTTTGTCTTTTTTATTTCAAATATATTTATCTAGTCAAGGTATTCCTACAAACTTCAACAACAAAATACATGTTTGTAACAAATTTCATAAATAGCAATGGCTTACCTTGAGACCCATATATTTGAATTAACGTATTACTTTCTCTTTATTCATGCATACCTTTTCCCCATAGGAAAACTTGTGTGTGTCCAGATATACGATGAGGTTATTGTCTAATTATCATGTAGTTGATTTTCCTCAGAAAAACATATTGAATTAGAGAAAATTTTGAAGAAGTGTTATTCTTCCACAGTATAGGATACTAGAATTTCATTAGTTCTTGATTCACATTTAATTTATGATTACATGGTAAAGCACTAAATTTGTCACTTGAAATCAAATCTATTATGAGATATCCCATCGTGAAGAACCTTTTGGTCTTGGATAAATTGGTTAACTGAAAATTTAACTCATTAGAAATGATATTAGCCAAGTCAAATACACAATCATCTTTGTATGTCTGATAAAGCATATAGACAATGCATTTTGGAACTCTTGTTGTAGTTTCTTGGCCCATGACATGTGCAGAAAGCAAACAAAAGTATCTAAATGGTTATTTAAATGAATATATTTCTAGAACAGACAAATTGCAAATAACTTGGTGACTCGACAAAAATAAATATGCAATAACATTTTATTCTCTTGCTTCTGAGATTGTGAAACTATTTGCTTTGGGCAATCATAAGCTAACATTAGCCTCCGATAACTTGAATACTCGTCTAAATACCTTCGCATTCAAAGATATTCTCTTTGTTCGCAGCATAATTGTTCTTGTTTCAGAATCAAAAAAATTTGTGCACAAATGAACAATTTCCCTAAAATAAAAAAACTAATGGCACACATGCAGCATTCACTAATTTAGTGGTCCAAATCTTGTTACCATTTTTCTCTTCGATTAGTATATTAGCATAATTCTCATATGCAATCAACCAATGGAATTTAGCATCAATACCACCATGTAAAATAGATATATCAATGCAAATATCTTCTTTTATTTCTCTGCTAACCATATATGTTTAGTAGATGAAAACACCTTATGAATCAATATGTTCTCATCATTGTTGAATTGCACAAAATTATTTTTTTGATTTTGTATATATTTACTAGATCTCAGTTTTGCAAATGCAAAACTGGGTCTGACTATTGCAAGTGTGAAATATGTTACACTGAACATTTGTCAATAAATAGAAATAACATTGGGCAAAATATTTGTTTACAGGACGTGTAGAAGTACAGAATATGTTCACTGTGAGGAAGAAGCTTTCAAGTTTTCATTATGCAGATAATAAGATTGTTTATGTTTATATTATTGATAAGATTTTAATTGTAAATAATTTTTTGAATATATGTTTGTTTATTCTCTTGTGATCCATATGATTAATTAATAAATATGTTGAAATTAAAATATTTTAATGCTAATATTTTACTAATCAATAGCATTCGCATTTTATTGAATACATGATCTCCTACATTATATGCAAAATTATTTAAACGAAATAGATTATAATGCCTTAGTATTGCATCTGTACCATTGCTTTTATAGTAAAAAAATACTTATCTATTGATGATTTAGCAATCACGTTTCAAATATAAATGTTCATTGATGCTTTAGAAATTACGTCTCCAAAAATAATAATAATAATTTCATTACAAACTTTTACTCAGTGGCAAGCACAACATAAAAAAAATTACATTGAAACAAGTAGAATGATATAGATACAACCAATTTCACATAAAACTCTTGTCTCTGAACGAGATATGGAGTCACAAAACAAATGAACCACAACATACCTAATACGCAGATCATAAAATATGTATTTGTGTTCGAAAAGTAAAATGCACAATTCTCAAAAAAATGTTTTGATTTTGAAAACTAGAATAAACCCATTTGTAACGAGCCTTCTCTTGCAAAGAACTATGAAATATAACAACATGCATCCCTCCATCCCCCCTTAAAAAAAAAGAGAAAAAACCAATGATCAACAATTGGCCAATGCAACTACCAACATATTATGTGTTAAAATTATGCCACAAAAAGTGTTATAAAACTTGGAATATTTGATTTATGATTCTTAAGCTAACGAGAAAAACGCAATAACACGTTACTTGTTATTATTTTTATTAGTAGTAATAGTAGTAGTAGAATTAGAATTATGTCAAAAATATATATAAAACTTATACCCTTTGATTTATGATGTATGCCAAAGAACCAGTATGTGGAATAACAAACGCAATTTTTATATGACATAAAAAAAATTTACATACTTTTCACACATAACTGCATCAACCTTGATCTGCAAGTATTAATGATAAAACAAGTGTAATAATCATCTACCGAAAATGGCAATTTGTGCAATCTCACTAGCAGTAGATAATGCCATGTTAATCATTTGGAGGAGAGCTAAAGCAATATATATAATGAAAGAAAGCTTATATTGTTTTTCATTTTGTTATGGTCCAAATGCATGAAAATGCTCCAAAGAGAAGCCCTGTGATTATCAGGATCCCCTACTCGATCACAATGTTTTGTGTTAAGAATATGGTCATATGATATAGTGCCAATGAACTAGAAATGATGCACCTTCCATTAATGCTAGTATCATATCCCCATCTTCTGTTCACATAACATTATAATTGATAAAATGAAAAATTCAAATAAATGGAGTTGAATATCATGAAAGTACCCGCATTCATTTTCCCCTTCACACAGTTCTCCCGCACACTTTTATTTTGCATAATACAAATTTTTAAATAATGGAACCCACTTAACATAACTCATTTGGTAAAATGTATCACGTGATTTCATATTATTTAACTTCATATATTTCTGCCTCATGCACAAAATATTTACATGTTGTCGTTAAACACGAAAATGAGAAATATAGGGCTATACGACATTGTGAACGGATGTCGCTACCCGCAGAGAAGCCTTATAGTACATACCCAGAAAAGAAATTTAATATAGCTCTGACTCTATGAAAAATAGAGGATTTTCATAGAACATAAAAGCATAGATGAACACACCTTCGGCTTTCAATTGTGTATGAATGGAATCTCTAAATATCGTATAAAGCACAAACATAGATTGGAGATGCCATCCAGGCTCAATTGAAAATCAAAAATGTCTTTTGCAATATATCATTACTCTAGAAAACAGTAAACGTTCAATCAACCACATTTTTTTTTTCTCCTCGCAAAGAGAAACTTGTGCCCACATGCAATTTCTTATGTCATTAATCTAGAAACAACCAATGTTCAACCGAAAATGACCCTTTCTCCTCAAGAAGAGAAACTTGTCTTTTTGCTCCTTATGGGGATATGACAATTTAATTGAAAAAATCATCCAATTTAATCGTCCTTGTCGTTATCTAGATACATTGTTATCTATGCAATATTGACACTGTACATCCAGGAGAAGTGATAGTAAGTAATTTAATGCAATATGTTTGAATACAATTAAATTACCATAATTTTTATAATAATAATACTGACAATTGAATTAAAATAAAGCAGTTGATGTTATTTCCTAATTATAGTTTAATCATCCTCATCGTTATCTAGATACATTGTTATCTAGTCTATATTTTTAACCATCACGGTGATTTCAATACAATATTGACGATGGAAAGTCAACAAAACGGACGGTAAGCAATCTCACAAAATATGAAACAATTATCATAATTTCTATGATAATCACAATTGAATTGAAATAAAATAGTCATCGTTATTCCTTAATTGATTGATATAAATTTGAGAAATGTCACGTGTAAGTTATCATTTTCGATCTAAACTAAAATTATTTCACATACTTTCACACATAAGTGTATCGATCTCGATCTCCAAGTACTAATTATAAAGTGAGTGTAATAATCATTTACCGAAAATGGAAACAATCACATCAGCAATAGATAATTTCATGTTATTAATTCGAAGAATACTTAAATGAATGTCTACAATGAACAAGACCTTATATTTTTTGTCGATGTGTTATGATCCAAATGCACCAAAATGCTTTGAATAGAAACCCTACAATTATCAAGAGCCCCTATTCAATCAAAATATTTGTGCTGAGACTATGGGCATATGATGTAGTGCCAATGTACCATAAATTATGCACCTATCATTAATGCCAATATCATATCCCCGTCTTCTTAATGCATAAAAGTGTAATCAAAAAAATGAAAAAATTTATCAACGAAGAGGATGACAATGACAGAGATGATGATATCATGGTCATTTACCAATGTTCACAACAATAACACACTATCAAAGCACTAGCGTAATTCGAAACACTATGAAAAAACTCCATATTTCATTTTACAATGCTCAAGTGTAAAGCAGTTTTCGTAAGTAATCTACTTATAGACATATACAATTTTTTTACTTAAAGAAAATAAGCATTTAAATAAGCCCTACTAAAGATAGAAACATGTTTTTCTATACGAAGCTTTTCCTTCTATGAAACCCATATTAAATCTTATATTGTAAGTCATAAAAGTTACAGTAGTCAATTGTAAATGAGTATTTGTAAATTGTTGAAAAGAGACAGGATTAAAAAATTACGTTATACACCACCCATTCACCTGCACAAACACATAGTGAAAACCCTGCACAACAAAAATTAACAATTTTAATCATTATGTTCTCCCGCAAATACTATGTCCTCTGCAAAGATTCATAGTTCTAAAATCAAAGTTATAGTCAATTTCCCCCCTGCACACACTTCGTACTCTGTACAGTAAAATTTTTGTACAATGAAACATAAATATTCACCACTCTCCTGCACATACTCCTTCATACAATATACGATCAGGGAATGTGTAAGAGTATTAGATTTCCTCATAAAATCGATATCTTATATTGTAAGTCATAAATTTTACAGTAGTCAATTGTAAATGAGTATTTGTAAAGCCTTACTGAGTGTGAAACTAGCTAAGCGCAAGTTATTGTGCATTACTACATATCTAAAAGAAGCAGAATTACAAAATTGTGTTATGTACCACCCATTCTACTGCACAATCCCACAGTAAAAACACCGCATAATGAAAATTAACAACTTTATTCATTATGTTATCCCGCAAACACCCCGTCCTCTACAAAGGTTCATAGTTCTAAAAGCAAGGCTATACACAATTTCTCTCTCGCACATACTTTGTACTCTACACAATAAAAGCTTTGCATAACAAAACATACTCCATATTTCGTAAACATTCATACAATATACAATCTGAAAAATTGTAAAAGTATTCAATATGTTCAAGGAATCAACAAATATATTCCATCTCCACACAGTAAAATATCTGCACAGCAGAACATAATAATATTCCATATTCTCTTGCATATACCTAATCATAGTTCTCCTAAAAACACCCCGTCCTAATTTCATCTTCACCATAAAAGCTCAACACGGTAAAAGCTCCAAACAATGAAATATCTCACACATACCTCGTCCTCTACAAAGATTCAATTCTAGCACTAATCCTCATAACAATACAAAATTAATTGATTAATTCCAGTCGCAACACATCTTCCTCCACACACACTTCTTCCATACATGCTTCCTTCATGCAACCACCTTTGAACAACCACATGCTTGCTCCACACAACGACCATTGTACAATATTGACCTATTAACTTTTAGCCAGACCGAACTAAAAGAAATCAACAAGCACTGCTTGATGCTCATCTGATAATGCAAATCAAGAATACATAGCCTGGAAAAATCAAAACATTCAAATTAACAATATTAATCATTCTGCAATGATACATAGTTCTAAAATCAAAAGCTCTATGCAATTGCGCTCCTGCACAAACTTTGTAATCCACACAATAAAAGCTTTGCACAACGAAACATGATACTATTCCATGTTCTCCTACACATACCCCATCCTCCATAAACATTCATATGATATAAAATCTAGAAATTTGAGAAAATATCTTTGCACAACGACTTGGGTAGCTTGCCACTGCCAATGTTCAACCAACCACAACTTTTCTCCTTAAGAAGAGAAACCTATCTTTTTGGTCCTTGTAGAGAGATGAAATTTGAATTGAAAAAAAGTAGATGAGGTTATTTCCTAATCATATTTTAATCATCCTCATCATTATCTAGATACATTGTTATCAATGAAATATTGATAGCATACAACCAGGAGAAGTGACAGTAAGTAATTAACACAATTTATTGTTGGAATTGATATCAACAGGTTGGAGGTGTTGCATATGCATGTGAGATGGATGTTTGGCTTGGTGGTCTTGTTAGTTGGCATTGATGTCAACATACTTATGACCATATTATGGAGGTGAGGTGATGTTGGATTGAGGTTGTCTTGTTGAGATGATTAGAGATGTTGTTGCACGTGGTTGGAGTGTTGCTCTAGTTGTTGCATATGTCTCTACATGTCTTGGGGACATGATATTATTGCTCCATGTGTTGAGTTGTGGTTTCTTGTGTTGGAGGGGCTTATACCAGTGTTGGAGATAGTTTGATGCCTTGATGTTTCTTCTACAGGAGTTGGAGATGTTGCTACAAGTACAGGAGGTGTTTAAAGATGTTGAGGTTGTTTCTCGAGGAGATGGAGGTGTTGATCTTAGTGTTGAGATTGGAAGAGTAGGTATTGCATGTCACTGACTTGTTATTGGCTATGTCATCACTTGCATACTTATCACAGAGGCTTGGAGGAATTTTCATACGCTGAAGAAGATGATTCAATAGGTGGCATAAGTTCTGGGCTAAAGGATTGATGTTTTTAGTGATACGTTTCCCTAGTCACATGGAGGATAGGTCATCAGTGCGACTGGAAAGCTCCATTCGCTTGGAGGTAGGCCCATGAGAGCGATCAGAAGGTCCAGTCAATTTCAGGTAGGCCTATGTGTGTGACTAAGCCATTTCGTGAGTTTTACTCCACATTCCTCGCGTTGATTATCTAATTTTTATGTTGTGGCAACATTCTTAATCATAACATCTCGGTTTATGGTCGAAAAAGTTAGTGGCACCTCCAAAAGCTGATTGAAGTTGAAAATATCAAAAAGGCTAGTGGAGTTAGTGATTGATTGAGTCAACGAGTTGAATCCGGATCAAATCAAGCTTATGAACAGAGTTTTGAAGCCCTATAGTTATTTGTAATTATTGATTTGGGCACTTGATTTCATCCATATATTGGAGGAAGCTCAATGATATTTTGGTTAGATGAGTGATGTGTTGAGTGTGTGTGTGTGTGTGCAGAAGAGTCTACAATTTGTGTGAGGATTATATTGTAGTAATTTTGAAACAGTTTGTTGAAGTATGCTTTAGCCATCATATTTGAGTTGTGAGTGAGAAGATGAAGTGTGGTTTAGAGTAGTGATTGGTGATTATATTGTTGCTTTTGGAGTATTTAGAGTTTCGATTTTTGGACTTTTATTTGTGCTTTGTTGCTATGTTGTTGTAGTTCTCATCTTGAGTAGTTTTTGGTTCCAGCATGAAACATTTTGAAATGAGAACCACATAGAGGAGAATATTTGGGTGACTTAAATGGATTCAATATAAGTCAGAAGATTTCTCAATCTAGTGGTGGTTGGATAGTTTGGCAGAAACTGTGAAAGGCTCGTTGGTCATGGTAGCTTCCAGCAGATCGGAGTCTGTAGAGTCAACTGTTAGTTCAAGAGTAACTGGGTGAGGATCATTGATCGTCGTGACCTTCTGCGGATGGTAGTTTGTAGATCCTTATGAGAAATGGTCTACATTTGATAGTATCCATGTATAACTCTATGTGAAGAATTGTTTGACATAATAGAATTTGAGCAACACAACAACAACAGGGTGGTTTTTTGCCCGGTGAAGGGTTTTCCAACATAAATGCTTATGTCTATTGTGTTGATTGATTTTATGGTTGCATGTTTAATTTGATGCTCTGATCTATGGTTTTTTGTTTCAATTTATGCATGGTAAAAGAATAATAATTTGCAGAGAAAAAATAAATAAATAAATAATATATATATAATAATAATAATAATAATAATAATAATAAATTAAAAATTAAAAAATTAAAACATAAAAATAAATAAATAAAAATAATTAATTAGTTTAATTAGTTAAAAATAAATAAATAAATAATTAAAAATAAAATAAATAAATAATAATTAATAATTATAAAAATTAATAATAAAAACAAAAAATAATAAATAAATAACAAAAATATGTAATAAATAAATAAATATAAAAATAAAAATAAAATAAATAAAAATTATGTGCCATCACTACTTATTCACCCCCCCACCCTTTGTAGTGATCTAGTTTCCAACATTTATTTATGAATACGAATAAATGACCATAAATTTTATAATAATAATAATGACAATTGAATTGAAATAAAGCAGTCAACGTTATTTCCTAATCATAGCTTAATCATCCAATAGTTATCTAGATACACTATTATCTAATCTAGATTTTAACCGTCACAATGCCTTCAATGCAATATTAACGACAGAAAGTATCACACGAAAAACGATACAAGTACCATAATTTCTACAATAATCACAATTGAATTGAAATAAAATAGTCGTCGTTGTTCCCGAATCGATTGCTATAAATTTGAGAAATGCCATGTGTAATTTATCCTTTTCGAACTGAACTAAAAAGATTTCATGTACTTTTCACACATAAGTGTATCAATCTCAATCTAAGTGTACTAATGATAAAGCGAGTGCAATAATCGTCTATTTGTTACACAAAAATATCGTCACCTTGATTATTTGCAGTCGATATGGGTCTATGACCACCTATACCAGCCTCCTAAGCAAGTCTCAGACCTCAACTCTTCAAAACAAGCTTTGGAAATGAGAGAAAGACATCAAAAAAGCAATGTAACTCTGGTTCCGCACTTTCTCTCACTTTTGCCTGCGGGCCCGCACCTTTTGTTCAAAGTATCTGCGTACTTATACGCTCTGTATGTAAAGGGGAGGGTGCGTACCCCTATGAAAGTCCAAAGGCGCAATTTTCATCTTAAAAAACTCACTTTGGGTTAATTCTAGAAGTTTCTAGAAGGATTTTTGATGTGGATTGTTCGCTCCAAAGTGGTTCATGCATCCCAAAAGAGAAGGAGCTAATCCCTTGTTAGGAGGAGCTATCCCTTTGAAGGAGGATTCTATCCCTTTGAAGGAGGACCTAGTAACTGCCCTCTTGCACTATAAATTGAGGCATTGGGTTAGTGGCTAGGGAGGTTAGAAGCTGAACTTTTGAGGGTAAATGCTAGTGAAATCAAGACTTCCTATTTGAGGTTAAGAGGAGAGATCACATACCTTTTTGGCTTCATTGGGGAGTGAGTGAAGCTTGTCAGAGTAGAGGAGACTTCTTGTTGGACCCTAGGAGGAGCTTGTACAGCGTCAAGGCAAAGGTTGTAAGGTTCTTCTCTTTTGAATTAATACAATCAAACTCATTTTTCTCAACAAGTATCTCATGTTATTTGTTTCATGGACTTCTTGACTTTCATGTTGAATATGTTTTATAATACTGGATATTCAGGTGCTATTTAATCATTTGCCTTGTTTGTGCTTGCAGGTTTGCGACAAAGGAACTTACCTGGATCAAAGGAGCGAAGGCATC
>APFE030295615.1:102523-125187 GCA_000404065.3 Pinus taeda | reverse complement strand
TTTCATTTGGGATTCGGAGTTTGATAGTGAGGTTAGATTCTGAACTCGTTGTATTACAGCTTAATAGAGTATACGCCATTAGAAATCCAGTTTTATTAAAATTATTTTTGAGAGTGCGTCTCTTGGAACGTGAATTTGACTATATTGAATATCACCATATTCCAAGATCTTTAAATACATTAGCAAATGCAAATGCTTCTCAAATGTTAAGTAGACATGTGCAATAATCATACAAGTAAATTTTAAAACATTCCATAACATGTTTAACAAGACAAGCTAGTAATAACGATATCATATATATAGGAGTGTGTCAAAAAATACATCGTCCTCGATCATAGGTTGAAAAACACCTTATGATCGGCAAAAATGATAGGTACAAAAAGCAAAATGTCATATGAGACTACAATAAGCGATCATCCCATCACTGGTGATGATCTCGATACGAAAACACTGCACGAGCCACCTTACAAAGGAACATCCTAAAAGGTCCGGCGACTCCAATCACATAGCGCTGAAGTCAACGAGGGATGTCGTCTATGCTGGTCTCAGGAATGTCCCCTGTCAGACGCTCTAGATGGCTCTCCAACTCGGCCAAGGTCTCTACTGATTCGTCCTGTGGGGCTGGAGCCGATGCAACTGATTGTTTTCTCTCGAAAGGCTGGAGAGCGGCTGGTCGCTATGGACCCACATCTGCATTTTGAAATTATTACTATTAGTTTTGAGATGATATAAAAATAAAAATAAAAAATTAACATTAGGAAAGTGTTGAAAATGATTTTACCTGAGTCGTCCCACTGCTCTCCTGGAGGAAGAGCCATGTCCGGGTCTCCACGAAAATCAACCCCAGCATAAGGGAAATCCTGAATAGAAAAAACCTGGTTCTCTAGCCATTGGAAATACTCAGGTTTGAACCGAACGACCTCGGTCCCCTCGTCAGGATGACGGGCCATGACTGCAACTCATCGCATCAGTCTGGGCTCTCGGGGATGCCCAACTCCAACTGTAAGGTGTTGCGGGATGAGCATAGGAATCCTCTCCAGGCCAAAGATCACGACTAAAGCTCCATAACCAAAAGTCTTCAGTCGTCCATTCCTGGCCCTGGTCAATTGGCCCTTCACATTGGCCAACACAACATCGCACCAGTTGAAGATGGTGCCCTAAAAGCAATCAACTGCCATACGCATCTGGGATCCGGTGGCAATATGTAATAAGGAAGCCCCGCAAAATCTAGTAACAGTGAATGCAATCACCTTGAGCTCAGGAAGGGATATGGTCTTTATGTCTATCCCTTTGTCTCTAGACTGGCTGTTGCAGTACTCTAATCAGAGACTATCGACAGACTAGCCACCTGCCCTAGTCCCGAACAGAGTCAAGTCAGTGCCTCTCTTAGGCAAACCATCAAAAAGTATATGTCCGCCGGCTTGATCTCGAACTGGTAGCCACCAATGAAGAAACACTAGTCCTGGATGCTCCATCTATCAACCATCCACTACAAGAAATCCACCTGAGCCCTCATGCCATGAATGGCCCAGTATTTGTACAGTTCGCATGCCCTTAAAGCATCAAGCGAAGGTTGATGATTCCATGCGGTAGCATCCACATCCTCGTGCTCTTGTTCGTGCCAATCTAGCATGGTGTACTACCTACATCAAGCAAAAAGATCATTTAGAATGCTAGAATGATTTTTCTTTGGTCCATTTTTGAGAATTTTTGGGTTAAAAACCCTCGCGGCGGGGCTTGCACCCTTCCTGTTGGACACAGTGCATGGGACCGCGCTTTGTCCACATGGAAGGTGCGGACCCCGAGCTTTTTCCCAATGGAGAAAAAGTCGGGGTCCGCAAGTTCGCAATGGTGAGCTTGCGTACCCCGAGCGCAGGTTTTTCGCCCAAAAACCCTCCTAAAAAATGAAATAAAAGACTAAATTAAAAAATTAAACGATTAAAAAACAAGAGAAGGATGATGTGGATTACTTGGTGAAGATGGCGTCCGATTCCAACGGTTGGATTTTCTTCAATTCTCTCGGGAAGTTTTCAGAGAAAAAACACTATTTCCTCACCCAAATCACAAATGGTAAAAATGAATGGTAAAACCCCCTTTTTATAAGTTTTTTGAGTAAATAAATTTCAAATTTGTTTATGTTTCACTTTAAAAAGGTATTATTGCAACATTTTTATCTCTTTCAAGCAGGTATGAGTAATGTTTGTGTTTTTGTGCAAGATAACAGGATTATTCAAGCGAAATTTGTCATTTTCAACCAGAGTCACCTTTTAAGCCCTTTTCTGACTCCTAAGACATGAAACGATTGCCGAGTTTCTCTTTTAAACTCGTTAAAACGGAATTAAAAGATGGTCGATTTACAACTCTTTTTCGACCGTAAAAACATAAAAAGATCGCCAGATTTTTGTCATTTCAAATTCGATATTGGTTATAAAACGACATGTCCTTGGTCGCTTTTTTACTTTTTCAGATGAAAGACACTAATAACGAAAAGTACTCCTTGGTCGTAAAAGATCAAGCGGTTCTCTCAAGTATTATTTTATACTTTTTCGGGCTTGGGAGACACAAATTTACGAAAAAGTCAAACCCTGGAGTCTTCTTAAGTTTTTTTAGACTCTCTAAAAATGAAAAACGCAGAGTTTCTCCTATACTGGACTCGTTAAATTTCGACAGTAAAGGACCTGTTCTATTACAAACAGGAACGGACCACTCCTTCTTAGGGTTCGCAATTTAAACTAAGTTGGACTCACCCAAAGGGTGAGCTTATAATCAAGCATATGTTATCCTCCTCAAGCTTGTAAAAAATAAAGAGGTACTTGCCAGAAATGGTGGGGGAAAAGAGAGAAAAGTGAGTCTGTTTGTCATACTTTATAACCACTCTTGAACACGACACTTTCATTCACCTGGGTTGGGAAATCCTTTACCTAACAGTTGATCAAACCATATTGAAAGTCTTCAGCCGGTTTCTGGGTATTAACTTTGGTTCAATCATCACCAAACCATCTGTCGTGTCGTTATGTGTTCAAGAGGTCAGTGCAAATAAGCCATTCATCTGCAAAATGTCTGTCATCCATCTTGACCATCCCTGAGTCAGTCCTTGCAACTAAATTTCTTCAGCTTGATCTATGATTTCGTGTTGTGGGCTTTCCTACGACGGATCGCTTTCTATCGACTTCAACTCATTATCTAGAAAGATGATCTAGGAATCGTCAGTACCTTGAGATCTGCATGCCTCAATGGCAGGTTTCTCGCCTTTGAAGACAGTTTACATCATTGACTTTCGATCAAAGGATTCCATGACATGTTCGACATCAACACATCTTATCACATTTCGTGGATTGTGCTGAGTACTTTGAGAGCCATTGTCATTATTGGTGGTTTCTCTCACGCTTGTTAACAGTTTACATCATTGACTGGTAATCAAGTGGTTTCTACCATGTTCGACTTCGACACATTCAATCGCATGGATAGAATTGTACTATTTCGGGTCATAGAAATAAGACCCTGGATCTAGTTTCCATCATCCAGGCTGTGAGGAATTTTGTATTCATTATACTATGGACTATTCATAAACAGATGGTTGCGTCCATACTATGTCCACATGGGTCTGTACTTATGATGTGTTACGAGATAATTCCTATATCAGAGCAGTAGTTAGTCTTCTAGTCAGTTTTCAGTCTCTTAGTCAGTTTTTATCTGAGTATGGGAATGCCTACCTCAGCGATGATATGATCTCATATATATATTTTGCATTGAATGTTTTTACAGGTTCCAACTGGGCTCTCCGCAAGATTATCCTCGAAATGATAAAGTACTTCACTCTTCCTATATGATAAATGAAATCCTCATCTACTACAGACTTCACACTTTAGGGGGCAAACTGTTACACAAAAATATCGTCACCTTGATTATTTGCAGTCGGTATGGGTCTATGACCACCTATACCAGCCTCCTAAGCAAGTCTCAGACCTCAGCTCTTCAAAACAAGCTTTGGAAATGAGAGAAAGACATCAAAAAAGCAATGTAACTCTGGTTCCGCACTTTCTCTCACTTTTTCCTGCGGGTCCGCACCTTTTGTTCAGAGTATCTGTGTACTTATACGCTCTGTATGTAAAGGGGAGGGTGCGTACCCCTATGAAAGTCAAAAGGCACAATTTTTATCTTAAAAAACTCACTTGGGGTTAATTCTAGAAGTTTCTAGAAGGATTTTTGACGTGGATTGTTTGCTCCAAAGTGGTTCATGCATCCCAAAAGAGAAGGAGCTAATCCCTTGTTATGAGGAGCTATCCCTTTGAAGGAGGATTCTATCCCTTTGAAGGAGGACCTAGTAACTGCCCTCTATTGCACTATAAATTGAGGCATTGGGTTAGTGGCTGGGGAGGTTAGAAGCTGAACTTTTGAGTGTAAATGCTAGTGAAATCAAGACTTCCTATTTGAGCTTAAGAGGAGAGATCATATACCTTTTTGGCTTCATTAGGGAGTGAGTGAAGCTTGTCAAAGTAGAGGAGACTTCTTGTTGGACCCTAGGAGGATCTTGTACAGCGTCAAGGCAAAGGTTGTAAAGTTCTTCTTCTTTTGAATTAATACAATCAAGCTCATTTTTCTCAACAATTATCTCATGTTATTTGTTTCATGGACTCCTTGACTTTCATGTTAAATATGTTTTATAATACTGGTTATTCAGGTGCTATTTAATCATTTTCCTTGTTTGTGTTTGCAGGTTTGCGACAAAGGAACTTACTTGGGTCAAAGGAGCAAAGGCATCCCCAAACTTGAGTTGGACATGAGGTAGGCCTTAAACACATTTGTTTGCCATTATTTATAAAGCACATTTAGAGAAAGATAGTGTCTGGTTGGTTTGCTTTTCATTAGTTCTTCTTTAGATTCTAGGAAGGTCTATCTTGTCCACAAGATCGACTCATTCCGCGTGACACTATCGAAAATGGAAATTCCTGCAATCGCACTACGACAATGCCATGTTAATAATTCGGACAAGAGCTAAAGCGCTATCTAGAAAAAACAAAAGCTTATATTGTTTGTCGGTCGGTTATGGTCCAAATTCACCAAAATGCTCCGAACAGAAGCCCTGCGATTATCAAGATCCCCTACTCAATCACAATATTTTGCGCTAAGAATATGGGCATATGATGCATTGCCAACGAACCAAGAATGATACACTTGTCATTAATTGTAATAGCATATCCTCATCACATAACATTACGATTGAGAAAATATGCTCAGCACATATCAACACATTACATTATCCTCAACACAATGCAATAACCGCCTACCGAAAACAACAAGTCCTATGAATATGCTACAACTATAAACTACAACAAATAGAACAAACCCAGCAAAAGAACCGAGTAGGGCAACAATCACATCAGCAATAGATAATGCCATGCTATTAATTCAGAGAATATTTAAAGGAATATCTACAACAAACAAGATCTTATCACTAAGAACCTGTCTCAAAAACTTGATATGGATCACAGAAGCCTTAATTCAATAAAGATCTTATATTGTTTGTCGATGTGCTATGATCCAAATGCACTAATGTCGAAAACTCGTGCCCTATGAATGTCATTAAGGTCATAGAATAGGCTTTTTTATCTACACTCTTAGCGGCTTTCCCCATCCAAAGTTTATAGCATTGTAAACAAGATATTTCATGGAGTTCACTACGTAGGTACCATAAGTAATAAATGGTCAATGCTACTAGGTTTGAATCTTCTCTCCTCTATTTGCATCACTTGACATATTAGGCATTTGGGGTTAAGAAGAAAATGAATATATCATATTTTAGTAATGAAGCTTATAGTTTTAATTGAGTAATAAGTACATAGCGTTTCTTTATACACAAACTTTATTTTCTTGACGAAATATCCATAAACCATATTGTGTTATGAGCGTCAAATTATTAGTTTTGAATACATTTTCTTTTTCAATTAAATTGTATAATAAATTTAATAGAACTAAAGAAAAGAGAATATATGATCGGTGAAAGACATCATGTGTGGACGACGTTGTGTTGAGTTTGTTGTGTGTGTGCTGATGCAGATGCTATGCTAAATTTTTTTTCAAAGTTTACTAAGAAAGTAAATATACAAATATTGTTTTTTAACTTTTATTTAGGGATGTCTTTCACAAGGTATAATCATTAATTAATATCATTTTTGAAGCTAGTTATTTAGAGGTTTCATATGCAGAGTTTCGAATGTCAATTAAGGGCATTATTGAGTGCGGAAGTAGTTGTGTAGACGAAGTTGTGCGGAGGTTGTTGTGCATGTGCAGATGGTATGTGAAAATTTTGTGAAAAGTTTACTAAGATAGTAAATATACAAATATCTTTTTTAATTCTTATTTGGGGATGTATTTCACAACGTGTCCTAACTACACAATTTCTTTATTGATTTGTTAGTAAGTAGGCAATTATTGCTACATTTCTACTTCCATACATCCATCCATGTCACATGTTCTGCATATTGTCTATTCACACAAGAAATGCTCCATTTTCGCATATATGCATTTGTGTTGTGTTTAAAATGTACGAAATTCATGTTTCTCAATTTGATGTTATCTTGCTAATGTGGTTTTTTGAATGCGTGATTAGATGTGTACTCGGTGAACTGAATGTTGAGATGAATCGTAATTATCTACAACTTTGTTTTCTATTAATCAGAGGATAGACATCGAGATGATGAAAAATATGGATGTTGGTTTTGTTGGCATTATAACACAGGTTTGGCACTATGACACAGGTGTTGTCCTTGATGGCAACTCACTCAGATGACAAATCACATATTCAGGATCTCAGAATGAAGGAAAAAGAGGTATACGCAGGTTTCCCTTGACCAAGCCGCGTATACACGCAGGTTCGCAGTACAAAAGGCGCGTATGCGTATACACGCATTTTCACGCAAGTAAAAGCGCGTACATGTTGGAAAAGTTGGTTTTGGTCCCTGGTATTTAGACCTGTGGTATTGATCCAAGGTATCTTGACCGAAGTATTGACCCCAAGTATTTGGTCCAAGGTATTGCCTCTAAGTTGTTTTGGACCATGGTATTGAGTAAGGCCTAAGATTATAAAAGGAGGAGGAGATCATTAGGCAAAGGCACTCAAGTATTGTATATCTAATGAAGAGCGAGATCTAGAATACTAGTCATTGGGTTATGGTGAATAGTTGGATCTAAATCAAGGAGGAACCTAAGCGCTTGAAGAAGGATAAGTTCTATTGATAGGTCAAGATCTTAAGGCTTGAAGAGAAGTATCTTTATGTGGTTTTGATCTTTTATCTGAATAGTTGGCGCATGTCGTAATCTTTAAATCTGATGATCTGGGTATAACCGATGTCTGAATAGTTTTAAAGGTTAAATCATCTTTTCCAAATTTGTACGCGGGTTCATTACAGCAAGGGTGTGTATACATGCTAGTTCAGCATTTCAAAATAGCGTATACATAGGTTTGTCTTGAGAAAAGTGCATATGCACACAGGTTCGACACATTGAAGTAGTGGACACCTCATAAAATATGTTTTAGCTACTTCTATCTGCTGTTGCAATGTTCTGGGTTTTGGCTTGGGTTTTGGTTACTGTTACTGTGTTCTGGTTACATCTTTCAGAAAAGTGATTGTTTGATTCAGTTTTAGTTGGTACAAAGGAGATTGGTTGATGCAGATATATTTGATGTTTGATTGATGTTATTGATGGATCTAGTCTGAAAATTTATAAAACGTGGTCCCTAGAAGAAAAGAGAAGGTTGTAGCCTTCTGTAGGTCAGCACCTACGTACTAGTACATCAGCTAGTACAAGAGCTAAGGGGGTTGTAGCTCCCTTCTAGGAGAAGCTGGAGAACAAGAGAAGGTTGTAGCCTTCTACAAGTAGAAGCTTGTGTACTGGTATAAGACTGCACCAGTACAGAAATATTGTAAAAAGAAGTTTCTTATTAAAAGAAGATAGAGACGATTGCAGCAGGTGGTTTTCACCTACATTAGGTTTCCACCTTATATCTTGTGTTCTTGTGTATGATTGTCTGCTCTATTTTTATTGTACCTAGTTACTTGTATATGGTTATGATACACAGATTAAAGATCAACATCTGATAAATTAACTAAATTATAAGTCTGCAGGATATATGTTAGTTTTCTTAATAACAGTTGTGTATATACGCAAGTTTCATTAATTGAAGTAGCATATACAAATCTGATTGTGAAAAGAAATATTATTGACTTGCTAATACTGATTCACCCCCCCCCCTCAATATTATTTCCAACAATTGGTATCAGAGCAGGTCCTTTAGAAGAAGCTTGATCGCTTGAAGGAAGATCTATCATAATGAGAAACTACGAAAGAGAGGCATCCATCAAGCCACCAATCTTTGATGGGAGCAACTTTGTCTATTGGAAGGTAAGAACCACAGCCTATCTTCAATCCCTTGGAATAGAAGTTTTGGATATCGTGGAAGGAGGATACACATTTCCATCAGCAACTCCTACAGATACGACAGGTAAAAAATAGTATGAAACAAATGCAAAGGCTGTCAATACTCTATTGGGAAGTCTGTCACAATCAGAATTTGTCAAAGTTATGCAGCTCAAAACTGCCAAAGAAATATGGGACGAGATCATTCTAAGCTATGAAGGAGATGATCAGGTAAAAATTGCAAAACTACAATCTCTCAGAATTCAATATGAAACTCTCATAAATTACAATGATGAAAGTGTAGCTAATTATTTCTTACATATAGATGAGATTGTTAATCGCATGAAAAACTTGGGTGAAGAGATAAAAGAAGTTACTTTAGTTGAAAAGGTTCTAAGATCCTTGTCTTCTAAGTTTGAATCAAAAGTTTCTACCATAGAAGAAAAGCAGGATCTTCAGAGTATTACTATGTCACAGCTGCACAGAATCCTAACTACTTTAGAAATGAGAAAAGGGGGTCCATCAGATATGAGAGAAGCCGCATTCAAAGCTTCAAGAAAAGGAGAACTCAATGAGTCAGGACATACGCCAGAAGGAGAGGAAGAATCAAACTTTGTCAAGAACCTTCAACGGGGTTCTAGAAGATTCAGAGGTAAACTACCTTTAAAATGTTTTGCTTGTGGAAGAGTAGGTCATTATGCTGCCAAATGTCCTCACAAAGATAAGCTTGATAAAGGTAAGGAATCAGAAAAATGGAATAGAAAACAAAGTGTAAATAAGAAGAGATACTATACACATGAAGATAGTGATGGTTTATCAAATAGTGATGAAGATGAAAATAGTAATGATTATAGACTTCTGATGGCTTTTGAAGATGATGATTTATTGGATGCTTTAGATGAAGATGGTCTCTATGAAGAAATTTCTAAACTTAAAATCTGTTTAGAAGAAAAGAATATGATTATAGATACTCTTACATTCCAACTTGCTAAAAGGGAAAAACACAATGAAAAGTTAGAATGTGAAATTGTGGGTCTAAGAAAAGAAATCGAGAAAACAAAATCTCTCAATCTTAAGTTTGCTAAAGGATCAGAAACTTTAGATGAATTATCAAAGTCCAACGTTCTCTTCCGATAAAGACAGGTCTTGGATATACTGAAGAGCCATCTCAAGCACAGAAACCATCAACCTCCAAAAGTTATCTTGATGCACCAAGGAGAAATGAACAGGTTGACAATCGTCAGCAGAGGCTTAAAGCAGATCACCAGATAAATTGAGTTCAATCTACTTCGAGGATGAACAGAAGCTATAACCAACCACATGTAAATCATTCTCAATTTGCTTCAAGAATGAATGTCAATGGAAACTACAATCATCAGGTCAGTAGATTCGATAATCGCGGGAATTTCTTTAAGGGCCAATGTTTTTCGTGTCATAACTTTCGACACAAAGCTACTCAATGTGTTGCTTACAAGACCATCATGACTAGAGAAGCACGAAATCAAAGGAATGTGACTGGGATCATGAAAAGGACCTACAATAACTTTTCTGCTCTTGAAAATGAAATAGAATGCTCTATCTGTAACAACTCCGATCATGAATACTCTAAATGCAGGAGTAAATTTCGGCAAACATCTCAGAAGGAGAAAGATTCATTGGGTCCCAAAACATGGAAAAAGAAAGAACCACAAACCGAAAGATGTGGTATATCCTTATATGTAGAAGGACAAGAAAATCGAGGGTACATCGACAGTGGATGCTCGAAAGACATGACAGGTGATAAAGAAAAACTTCAGTCATATAATGCCTTAGAAAAGGAAAGGAAGGTCTCATTTGGAAATGACACCACTGCAGTCATAAAAGGTAAAGGTTCTATTCTCTTAAAAGAAAAGTTCAAAGCTAGGAATGTTATGTATGTTGATGGTTTAAAGCATAATCTATTGAGTGTTAGTCAAATGTGTGATCAAGGAAATGAGGTAGTATTTCGATCAAATGGATTTGTTGTTCGTGAGCTTGATACAGGAGAAACAATGATCAAAGGAATAAGAAGTCCAAATAATTTATACATACTCAATGGAGGACATCAACAATGCTATCTAAGCAAAAATGATGAACACTCGCTATGGCACAGAAGATTGGGGCATCTAAGATTCCCTCAAATAAGGAAAGCATGCAAATTTCAGGCTGTACGCGATCTTCCTGACATCAGAATTCCAGAAAATACAATATGAAAATCATGTCAATTTGGTAAGAAAACCAGAACACATTTCCCTGAGAAGGAAGGATCAGCTAGTAAGCCACTTGAACTTGTCCATACTGATTTATGTGGTCCATCAAGGAAAAAGTAACCTCGTGGAGAAGAATACTTTATATTGTTCATTGACGACTTTTCTAGAACATGTTGGATAGGACTTCTAAAGCATAAAGACGAAGCATTCGAAAAGTTCAAAGCATTCAAAGCTTTGGTTGAAAACAAATCAGATCGCAAAATCAAATGCCTCAGATCTGATCGAGGAGGAGAATTTACCTCGAATGAATTCTTAAACTTCTGTGAAGAACATGGAATAAGAAGGGAATTCTCTACCGCAAGGACTCCTCAACAAAATGGAGTGGTAGAAAGGATGAACATAACTATTCAACAAATGGCTCATGCTATACTAGATGAGTCTGGAACTCCTGCAACCTTTTGGGGTGAAGCTGCATTTGTTGTCGTCACTATTCTCAACAAAATGAATGTTCAGATAAACAGCACTCAAACTCCTCGTGAACTTTGGTATAGTAAGACTCCTACTGCAAAATACTTCAAAGTTTTTGGAAGCAAATGTTACATCAAAAGGACTGATGAAAAACTTGGCAAGTTTGAACCTAGAGCAGATGAAGGCATTCTCCTCGGTTACTCTTCCCAGAGTAAAGCATGCAAGTGTTATAATAAAAGACTTGGGAAAATTGTTGAAAGTATTGATGTTGTGGTTGATGAAGCAGGCGCAAATCCAAAGCAGGTAAAAACTGAAGAGTGGGAAGAACATGAGGATTATCCTTCCACATCAAATCAGACTAATGCTGAAGAAGAAGCCAATTAAGCACTAGAAGAGCATATAACGGCAGGAGAAGAAATTCCATCCAGATATGTTCAAAAAAATCATCCAGAGACTCAAATTTTGGACAGAAAGAGGCAGGTGTGCAGATAAGAAGAACTATTACAGAAGCTTCAAGCTATATAGCATTGCTTTCCTCCATTGAACCGCAAAATGTACATGAAGCATGCAAAGATGAATGTTGGGTCAAGGCTATGAATGAAGAGCTTAAGCAAATTGAAAATAATAATACTTGGGAATTAGTTCCTAGACCTCGTGATAAGAATGTCATAGGAACCAAATGGATATTCAAAAACAAGTTGAATGAAAATGGAGAAGTTATTAGAAACAAGGCCAGACTTTTTTGTAAACGGTATGCGCAACAAGAAGGTATAGACTTTGAAGAAACTTTTTCACCTATTGCTAGACTTGAAGCCATAAGAATGTTCCTTGCTCTTTCTAGCTTTCAGAAGTTCAAAGTATATCAAATCGATGTGAAATTTTCCTTTCTTAATGGAGACCTAGAAGAAGAAGTTTATATTGAGCAACCAGATGGATTCATCCTTGGAAGTTATACAAAACTTGTATGTAGACTCAGAAAGGCTCTCTATGGTCTAAAACAAGCTCCAAGGGCCTGGTATTATCATCTTGACAAATACCTTCATCAACAAGATTTTTCAAAGGGATCAGTTGATAGCAATCTATAAATAAAAATTGACAATGACAAATTGCTAATACTTGTTGTGTATGTTGATGATATCATTTTTGGTAGCAATGAAGAAGCCATGAGTCAAAACTTTGCTTTGGTAATGCAGAAATAATTTGAAATGTTCCTACTTGGTGAGCTCACATATTTTCTTGGTTTACAAGTTCAACAAAATAAAGATGGTATTTTTATATCAGAAACCAAGTACCTCAAGCAGATCTTGAAGAAATATGGCATGGAAGATTCTAAACCGGTATGTACCCCTATGGTAACAGGATGCAGCCTCAGTGCAAATGATGAATCAATAGCAGTACATCAACCAACCTACAGATCCATGATTGGTAGTTTGCTCTATCTAACAGGTACCTGACCAGACATCATGCATGCAGTGGGAATAGTTGGAAGATTCCAAGCAAATCCAAAGGAAGCACACCTTCAAGCAGTCAAAAATATTTTTAAATATCTTCAAGGGACACAAAACTTTGGTTTATGGTATCCTAGAGATACAGATCTTACACTTCATGCATATACACATGCAGAATGAGCAGGAAGCGTGGATGACAGAAAAAGCACAAGTGGTGGTGCATTCTTCATGGGTTCCAGATTAGTGTTTTGGTTCAGCAAGAAACAAATTTCAATTGCATTATCTACAGCTAAAGCAGAATATGTGGCTGTTGCATCTTCCTGTACACAACTTCTTTGGATGATGCAAACATTGCAAGACATTCAAATCACATGTACTCCACCCATCTCCATTCTATGTGATAATACAAGTGCAATTAGTATTCCAAAGAATCATGTCATGCATTCCAAGACCAAGCACATACCTATCAAATATCATTTTCTTCGGGAACAAGTGCTTGAAAAAAAGGTCAAATTGGAGTATGTTCCCTCCAAGGAACAAGTTGCTGATATATTCACCAAACCACTACCCAGAAAGACATTTGAATACCTTAGACAGAAGCTGAGAGTAGTTGATGCATCTTCTTGCCATTAACTCTTATCTATTTTAGATAAAAGTGGGTATACGCGAGTTTCATGAAGTGTATCCGCATACATATGCCAGTTGTTGTAGATACAGCCGCGTATATGTTGGTTTGAAGAATATTAGTGGCCAGACTCAGGATGAAAAGAGTCTGATATGGGTCTGACAATGATCATCTGGCATAGGTTCAGGGGGAGCATATACTTCTAATAATGCATTGTTGGCATTATCTTAGAATATCTTGGTATAATTTCATAGTTTTTTTCTATTCAAGCGCAGAGGGAGATCATGGTTGCTAGTCTGGATGGTGATTGACAGATGCTCTTGATGATAGTTGTTGATGACTATCATAGTCTTGTTTTAGATATTTTGTCTCTATGTCATGTATATATTTTATTATCAAGGTCATGTAACGACCTATTTTGTTTCCCCACTATGCCTGGGATGGATGATGTAATGTTCTTGTTTTATCATGTATAAACTTTTGGTATATCCCCACTTGGCTGGATGGATGAGTCAATCTTGGTATATCCCCACTTGGTTGGGAGATGGATGTATGTATGAGTCTTTGGTGATAGGAAGGTCATTTATGATGTATAGAGTCATGTTCTTCTTGTAGAACATATTTTTGTAGACCTTGCTTACATTCAAGGGGAGCATGATCAGCACTCTTTAGCGTATCAGAGAATTCAACATGTACTCAAGGGGAGCATAACCCTTTGCCCTTAATGACAAAGAGGGAGAGTGACTTGGGGTTGCCATCAAGTCCAAAGGGGGATATTGTTGGCATTATGACACAGGTTTGGCGCTATGACATAGGTGTTGTCCTTGATGGCACCTCACTCAGATGATAGATCATAGATTCAGGCTCTCAGAATGAAGGAAAAAGAGGTATATGCGGGTTTGCCTTGACCAAGCCGCGTATACACGCGGGTTCGTAGCACAGAAGGAGCATATGTGTATACATGCACTTCCATGCAAGTAAAAGTGCGTACATGTTGGAAAACTTAGTTTTGGTCCATGGTATTTGGTCCCTGGTATTTTGACCCGTGGTATTGATGCAAGGTATCTTGACCAAAGTATTGACCCCAGGTATTTGGTCCAAGGTATTGATTCTAAGTGGTTTTGGACCATGGTATTAAGGCATAAGACTATAAAAGGAGGAGGAGATCATTAGGAAAAGGCACTCAAGTAATGAATATCTAATGAAGAGCAAGATCTAGAATATTGGTCATTGGATTATGGTGAATAGCTAGATCTGAATCAGGAGGAATCTGAGAGCTTGAAGAAGGATAAGTTATATTGATGGGTCAAGATCTTAAGGCTTGAAGAGAAGTATCTTTATGTGGTTTTGATCTTTTATCTAAATAGTTGGCACATGTTTTAATATGTAAATCTGATGATCTGGGTATAACTGATGTCTCAATAGTTGTAAAGGTTAAATCATCTTTTACAGATCTGTACGTAGGTTCATTACAGCAAGGGTGCATATACACGTTGGTTCAGCGTTTCAAAACAGCGTATACGCAGGTTTGTCTTGAGAAAAGTGCATATTCATGCAGGTTCGACACATTGAAGTAGTGGACACCTCATAAAATATTTTTTAGCTACTTCTGTCTATTGTTGCAATGTTCTGGGTTCTGGCATGGGTTCTGGTTACTGTTACTGTGTTCTGGTCACAGCTTTCAGAAAATTGATTGTTTGATTCAGTTTTGGTTCATACAAAGGAGATTGGTTTATGCAGATATATTTGATGTTTGATTGATGTTATTGATGGATCCAGTCTGAAAATTTATAAAACGTGGTCCCTGGAAGAAAAGAGAAGGTTGTAGCCTTCTGTAGGTCAGCATCTACATACTAGTGCATTAGCTAGTACAAGAGCTAAGGGGGTTGTATCTCCCTTCCAAGAGAAGCTGGAGAATGAGAGAAGGTTGTAGCCTTCTACAAGTAGAAGGCTACGTACTAGTATAATACTACACCAGTATAGAAATATTGCAAAAAGAAGTTTCTTATTAAAAGAATATAGAGATGAATTGCAGTAGGTGGTTTTCACCCACATTGGGTTTCCACCTTTTTTTCTTGTGTTCTTGTGTGTGATTATCTGCTCTGTTTTTACTGTACCTGGTTACTGGTATATGGTTCTGATACACAGATTAAAGATCAACATCTGATGAATTAACTAAATTATAAGTCTGTGGGATATACGCTAGTTTTCTTAACAACAGTTGTGTATATACTCAAGTTTCATTAACTGAAGTAGCGTATAAAAATCTGATTGTGAAAAGAAATATTATTGACTTGCTAATATTGATTCACCCGCCCCCCCTCAGTATTATTTCCAACAAGTTTATCTTTGTAGCGTGTTTCAGACGCAAAATAGTGGCAGGTGGTGATTTCTAGCGAAATGAAACTACAAATACTTGAAATTGCTAGTATAGTAAGGGTAAAAACAGTATTTGCAGTGATAGACAAAACAGTGGGGCATGTAGTGTTTTCTCTTTACAAATTGTGTTTAATAGCTTGGAGTATTATCTGAGCTTATGTTTCCTTATATAAACTATTATCTGTAAATATGAGCTTGGATGATGATGCAGGAGCATTTAGCTCAATAATATCATTGTATCATAGTAGACATAGGGGGTCTTGTGTTTTCAAGGAAGATGGTTTCCTATGTTTTGAATTAATGAAATTATTAAGGTTTTGAGTGATTTTAATGAGAGAAGCTAGAATAGGGATTTAATTAAGTATAGTGAGGCATATTAGTAAATATTTTCGAATGTAGGAGAACATGAGAGAATCATCATAGTTGAGAGATTGAGAGATTTGAGAATTAATTGTAAAACTTAGATTAGGAGTTAGTTCATGATTTTGTGGATTAGAGATGATCCTTAGAGATAAGGAAGAGATTTTATGATTTTGTTGAGAAGATTATGGATCTAAAACAGGAATTGTTTGTAGGATCCTTTTGTATAAACGTAAGCCTAAAAGGCATAGTCAGGGGTTATCTAGTTAGTCAAGTCAAGTTCGTAGTTAGAGGTTTGATTGTAAGCCTACGGGAAGATTGTGAAACAGAGGCCACTGGTATTGGTAATCAAGCCTGAGAGAAGAAACTATGTAAATACCTATTTATTAATACAAACAACTCGATTTTGAGTTTATGAGTGTGTGGAGTAATTTAATTGTAATCTGTGTGTGAACTAGAAGTAAGTTCTATGTAACAAAAGTTGCATGTGTAGAATCAGAGGTGGAATATAGAGAAGAATAACAGAGAGGTGTTACGGCTTTGTACACACCGATAGTACAGGAGGAAGCTTTTAATGTTACAGTGAAGGTGAAGGAAGCATAAAGGCACGAGCGGCGTTAAGTTAAGGAAGAAGTTGTGTGACAGAACAGCGAGGAACCAGAACACTGAAGAAAGTCAAAACCACAAAAGGACATTGAAGGAATGACGTAAAAACAAAGTAAAGAGAATGACAATGCATAGGACTCGTTGGATCTAAAGATCAACGAATGAGGCTGAAGTGATGGACAACCAAGATTAAGTCGTACAACATAAGAGAAGGAAATGAACGGCGGAGATTCAATCCAAATAATTTGCAAAAGATGAAAGGTGGGAATCGATCTAGACCTTTAGATCGACAGATCTGGTAGATCGATGGTGATTAGTAACTGCAACGGGGCTAGAGAGTATGGGATGCCTTGATCGTGGTTGAAGGCCTGCAATTGTTCTTAGTCGTTGATCGCGAAAGTCAATGCTTACGTCATAGTCAACTATGATGGTTGAGAGCTTGATAACCCACATGTTAGTTGAAGGGTTGTAGACCGTAAGATTTTATGGCCTCTATAATCCAACAGAAATCAATCCATAAAGAGATCGGAATTTAACTACAAGGGCGGACCCAAACATTTATAGATTTAGGTTATATAACCTTTATCAGCTCTGTAAGGCGGTTAAACATCGTGCAAGTGGTCTGTGTGATATCATTGTGGACCGTCGGATCAAATGGGTTTTGATATACGATGCAGGATCAACGAGAAGCTCTTTTTATCAGGGAAGACATCAACCGTCGGATTCAAGACAATATTGACGGTGGAGATTGAAGCGGACCTGCGAAGGTTACAAACGTAGTTTTATTCTATTTGGAGTCTGGTTGTGTTATCGCATATCGCATGTGATAGGAGAGGAATGTGATGAAGTCATAGGTTCGTGTGATGCGAGATTGTGACACTCGTTGATCTGGTGGACACAATCAATGGTGGAAAGGGTAGTCGCATATCGCAAATCAGGAGTTCTGAATGCATATGCTATTGAGTCTTTGAAACTCCGCAATTATGATAAAGGGTGAGTTAGCACATAGAGTGGGGTTTGGTTAATATGCACAGTTATAGAATTAACCACATTTGTTATAGAGGTTGAAGGGTTGAGTTATAAGGTTCTGTGGAACATGATTAACTAAGGTTCAGACTGCGATTAGTTGTTAAATCATTCCACATGAGACCAATTAAGGGGCCTTAAACCTTACTTATGAAGATTTGACTAGGCTGGTCATTGAAATTCCTGGGAGAAATAATATTATGCATTTTATATGAATATTGTGGGTATTGCAGGTATTTCCTGCATCATTTTGGTATCATAGTAGAATTGTGACTAAAACAATTGATATTATGCAGCACAGAGAAATTCTATGTGAAAATTTCTTTGAAAAGAATTTAGAATAGAGTTATGTTTTGAAGGTGTGTATACAGGTGAATGGTGATGAAAGTGGGAAAGAGGAGTTCAGATTCTAGTCTGACAAACAGCAAGCACACAGAGATAAGTATAGCAGAATATTGGGAGAATTGCAGATGCAAGGGAACAGAGGACAATCCATTCAAAGTGCAGGTGAATGGTAGAACAAGATCATGCAGAAGTCTTGAAGGTGAGATGGTATGTTTTTATTTTGATTTGATTTGAATATTGGAGAGTGTGTGATCTTTATATTGATACACAGGTAACAGCAAAAGAAGGTGAGAAGATTGCAGCAACCTAGAGCAAGAAGTGCTCAATTGGTTCCAGAGGAAAGAACCAGAGAGATGCTAAAAGACTGAGCTCAGAGGAAAGAAGCTTAGTGAGGCATATGTAGCAAGAAGGAGACTTATTACTGCAGAGGTATTGTTGCAACTCACAAGAAGATCATAAGGTCATTTCCACAGAGGATGTGTGTAGAATTGCTAAGTAATGAAGGAAGTTGATAAGACTTTCTAAGTGAAAGAAGAAGTGGTCAAAACCAAGTATTCCATTGTGATTGAAATATAAGAGGGAAGTTGTGTTCTTAGAAGATGTAGATGAGTTGAATCCTAAAGGAGCAGAGGGAAGTGCTCAAAAGAGGTTCCAAAGATAGAAAACCAAGGGCTTTCCAAAAGACCAAGTACAGAGGAAAGCTTGGTGAGGTAAGTGGCAGCAGGGAGGACTTGCTGTTGTAGAGGATTTAATGCAGATCGTAGGGAGTGAATGAGGAACTCATAGAGATGGAGGAGAAAATGACTACTGATAGTCATAGCAAAGGTTCTGAGGAAGAACACAACAAAAGAAAAGTGAAGAAGTAGGATGCCAGGGAAAATGGCAAGAGAATGAGTCAAGAGGAAATTGACAAAGAGATTGTTGAGATGAAAGAACAACACAATGTATTAATGATGATACTTGAGGAAATCCAGAGATTAGGTTGGGTATTAAAGAAGAAACCAGTAAAGTGGCATAACTTATAGAGAAGGGTACAGCAGAGGCAAGTAAAGTGGCTGATGGGAAAACTCAGAGAATCTGAGTTGGAAATGGAAGTTTCCATTTGTGAACTAGAACAGGGTGAAGTTCTGGGTGAAGATGAAGAATGGAGATCATATAACTATTGGGATAGTTTAGAGCAGCATATTGAAGTATTGCCAAAGGAAGAAGAGACACTGAGGTCTTATGTTTTTTAATTATAATGATTGTTTTGTGAGTGCAGGTTTTGTAGAGGATTGGCAGCCTTATGAAGTTGTCATAAAACTTGATAAAAAATACCAAAGTTCAGAGGAGAACTTGGATCAGCCTACTGATGTACTGACAGAGGATGAAGAGTACCTTTCAGAGGATAAGTATACTAGAGCAGATTATGATGAAGAATGCCTCTTGAATGAGGAAAATATTGAATTATTGCAGCAAAAAGAAATTATTAATAAATTGGTATTTGTAACTGTTACAAAACCAGGACAATTCCTTGTGGAAGAAGGAGATGAATATCAGTCTAAAAAGCTAATATGTGAAACGTTAGTTGAGGTTTTTGAGCCATACATTTTTTAAACTGACAATTGTTGTGTGAATACAGGGATTATAAGTGTTGAGCAGGAACTTATTTTTGTGGAGATGAATGAGACAGAATTATCTATGGAAGGCAGTCTGATTGAATCATTGAGAAATAATGACCATGTAAAGGATGAAGCTGGAAATGAAGATCATTGTGATAAGGCACTTGCTAAACGTAAGGAGGAAATTGAATTGCTCGAGAAGTTGCTAGGAAGAAATGGAAATAGAAAAGAAGTGGTTACAGCAATACTTAACAATAACAGAGGGTCTTTAAAAGACATGGAGACAGAAGAGTGTTTTGATTCACAAACCAATAGTTTGTTGACAGGAACACTGAATAGAATGAATGTGTGATGTTGTGATCGAAGAAATTGAACAAAAGTTATTTAGAGATGAAATGGAATTTCAGAAGCAACAAGAGGGTAAGGATGTAAGGGTGGTCGTAAGGAACCAGCAACTACAAAGTGAAGGTAACCAGCAGAAGATTAAAGGCAAATTTAAAGAAGAGACCATGTTAGCTGAAAACATAGTAAGGGATCATCATTCTATCATGATGATAGGCACAGTGGAGATAACTAGGAAGGTTGTTGAGGCAGTCAATAAAGAAGAAGGACTAAACTCTCATCAAATGATCAGTGAATGGGAGACAGAATTGGAGCTACTGGAGAAATAGTTCAAAGCGCCAGTAGGGAAGAAAGAACCTAATGAAGATTGCAAAGGATGTGCAAGAGACGAAGAGGAAAGAGTCCAGCAAAGAAGTGATTTGGACACAGAATCAAATTGATGATGGATTTAATGAGAAAAGAGTCTCAAAGGGAGAAGACAACAGAAAGAAAGCAAAGCAGCAATAAGGAAAAGACAGCAGCAGACTATGAGAGCATAGCAAGTGGGGAAATGCAGCATAAAGTGTGGAGACCTAGAGAACAACAACAAACAACAGTAGCAACCAAGGACAGATTGCAGAACAAAGTATGGGATCCAGGAGGACATAAGTCAGAAGCACATGATTAGGAGACCATGATTATTTTCAACCTTGAGAGTCTGATGCAGGAGCATTCAGCTCAATAATATCATTGTATCTTAGTAGACAAAGGGGGTCTTGTATTTTCAATGAAGTTGGTTTTCTATGTTTTGAATTAATGTAATTATTAAGGTTTTGAGTGATTTTAATGAGAGAAGCTAGAATAGGAATTTAATTAAGTGTAGTGAGGCATATTAGTAAATATTCTCGAATGTAGGAGAACATGAGGGAATCAGAATAGTTGAGAGATTGAGAGATTTGAGAATTAATTGTAAAACTTAGATTAGGAGTTAGTTCATGATTTTGTGGATTAGAGATAATCCTTAGAGATAAGGAAGAGACTTTAGGATTTTGTTGAGAAGATTATGGATCTAAACCAGGAATTGGTTGTAGAGTAATTTTGTATAAATGTAAGCCTAAAAGGCATAGTCAGGGGTTAGCTAGTTAGTCAAGTCAAGTTAGTAGTTAGAGGTTTGATTGTAAGCCTATGGGAATATTATGAAACAGAGGCCACTGATATTGGAAATTGGGGTTGACAGAAGAAACTGTGTACATACCTGTTTATTAATACAAACAACTCAATTTTGATTTTATGTGTGTGTGGAGTAATTTAATTGTAATTTGTGTGTGAACTAGAAGTAAGTTCTATGTAACAGAAGTTGCATGTGTAGAATCAGAGCCGGAATACAAAGAAGAATAATAGAGAGGTGTTACGGATTTATACACATCGACAGTACAGGAGGAAGCCTTTAATGTTACAGTGAAGGTGAAGGAAGCATAAAAGTGTTGGCATTATGTTTCTGGTGAGGTTATATGTTACAGATGTTGTACTTGATGGCAACACCCATGGCAAGGCTCTCAATATGATAAGAATTGAGAAGTATGCAGGAGAACAGTCCAGAAGATGCGTACCCGCAGGTACGCCATGCAAGGACCGCATCCCGACATGCAGGTTACCCATTCATGAGGTGCGTACCCCCAGTGCACACTCTTCAAAGCAGTAAAGCGCGCACACGTGGGGTTTCTTATGTTTAACCCTTGGTATTTAGCCGACGGTATTGTATTATTATGGTTTTGGCCCGTGGTATTGGTCCATGATTTGAGGAAGATCTTGCCTATATAAAGCAAAGGAGTATTTTGCTTGAGCATCTTTTGAAAATTGAATATCTTAAGATCTGAAATATTGGGTTCTCGGTTTAAAAGCTTGATCTATAAAAGAGAAGTTGAAAGTGAATCTGTGAAGGGTGATCTCTCGAGCGCAAGATCAGATCTGAGTATCTGACTGTATTTCGGCCCTAATCAGAGGTACGTAGGTGATTAACGGTGCGAGTGTGTGGGCACGCAGAGAAGAAGAAGGATAAGTGCGTGGGTACGCAGAGGCGACAAAGGCGCAGTGCGTGGGTATGCAGAGGCGACGAAGGCGCAATGCGTGGGTACGCATAGCGACGGAGGTTCAGGTGCGTATGCACAGAAAAAGTACGTGGCGCGATAGTGTCTTTGGGTGCATGGCTTCAATGAAGTACGCGGCGCGATAGTGTATCTGAGTGCGCACCTGTAGCAACAATACGCAACGCGATTGAAGAAGCAGTGTGTGGTCACGCAGTGCAGCAGAAGGAGCTCTGCGGGTATACGTAGAGAAGCAGAAGGTGAAGTGCGTGGGGACGCAGGCCAGTGAAAGGAAAACTGCGTATCTGTCTTAAGATCTTCTGACTGAATTTTTTCTGTTGATAAGGTGTTCTGGGTTCAGTTCTGTTATTGTTGATCTGATTACTACAGCTGACTGTGTAATTTACATGTACTTGATGATCATTTGAGGTATATGGATCCAGTTTGAAAATTTATGAAAAGTGGTCCTTGAAAAGAAGTAGGGGGTTGTAGCTCCCTTCCAGGAGAGACTGGAAAACGAGAGAGAGTTGTAGCTCTCTGCAGGTTGCAGCCTGCGTACTGGTAAAGGACTGCACCAGTACAAGACCATTGTAAAAAGGGTTTCTAATTTGAAAGAAGATAGAGACATATTGCAGCAGGTGGTTTTCACCCACATTGGGTTTCCACCTTATATCTGGTGTTCCTTGATGTGCTTGTCTCTTTTTCTTGTTCATTGTTTTATGGTACTGATATGCAAAAATAATTCAAAGTATAAA
>APFE030295615.1:47789-62654 GCA_000404065.3 Pinus taeda | reverse complement strand
AAAAATATTTAAATACTAAATAAAATTTTAAAAATAATAAAATACGAAAGATAAAGGATTAGGTTAAAGGATATTAGGGTATGATCAATGAGAAAGGTAAGACGAAGAAACGGGGAAATGCACCAAATTATACCAAAGAAGTAAAAGTCTTCATAATGACGAGGAAAATTATATTAATAAAATTTATGATTAAATTGATAGAAAAAGAAAAAATAAACTTAAAAAAAGACAAACAAATTTTCAATGAAATAAAAATAACAAAAAGTCTTGCATAAAAGAAACAAATCTTCAATGAAATAAAAATAGCAAAAATTCTCCAATAAAAGAGAAAAAATAATCCCTTCCATCACACAGAGGAAATTCTTACCAGCGCACTCTAGAGAGCCCAGGAGCCGAAAACGTAGAAATTTTTTTGCTTATCTTGATTCAGAAGAAAAATTAGGTTCAACCATTCATGAATGAAAAGGATTCAACGCCCCCTCCATTAAATTATTCAAAATTCACATGAAGAGGAAGGAGATTTGGATAACAATCAAGAAGTGTGTATCCAACTCGCAACGCATTTAACTGGAACGACCATTAAAATAGCGGTTGGCTCGGATCATAATTAGAACGGCCACTAAAATAGCGGCAGGCTTGGACCAGATCGTGCATTTGACTGGAACAGCCACTGAAATAGTAGTTGGTTCGGATCAGATCGTGCAGCTCTGCAATAACACTTTGTGGTTCCAGCGGAATAGGGATTGGTTTAGCAGGAAAATCCCACGCTCGGTTGAAACGGCAATGTTAACTATAGCAAAATACTCCACTTCTACCCAGGTCACATCCATACTTTATATATAAATATACACCCTTGGCACGCCTAAAACATATATAGAAACTTTCCATCTGCAGACATGGGAAAACAGCTTCTTAAGGTCTCTTTCATGGCCATTCTTTGGATCGTCGTGGCTCTAACGTTCCTAAGTGCATTAGGTAATATGCCACTTATTTTCTAGTATGGTAATATTGTTGCTCTAACGTTTCTGAGTGCATCAGGTAATATATCACTTATTTTCTTCTTATATATGTATATATGAAGTGATATGTATAACTTTTTTTTTATCTTTTTGAGGGATATTTTTTTATGATTACTTCATGTTTAAGGAAATTGCATTAAACATAATTAAAAAAAAAAAAACAATGGTGTGTATATGTCACAATGGTGTGTATATGTCTTTTTAGTACAATGTTATTTTTTATTTTTTGAAAAATATATTTTTTATTAGTTAGGTTGATTCTAATGTAGTTTATTTTCTAGGATTATAATTTTAGAATAAATATAGTTAGACAATTTACTTTTAGAATTTAGTTGTTTTTAGGATAAATTGACTTAGATTCATATTAACTCCAAATCTATTATGCATTAAGAGGGATTTTCAAACATTTCCTCATTTTCTTTTTCAATCTAAAAATAATTTTACTTTGAAAGACTTGATATTTCCTACCACGTGATAGATCAAAAGTTAAAATGTATATATGATGATTCTTAATACACCATGTATCAAATCCATGTTAAGCATGGAAGAATTTACATATGTCAATCATTCTAAACAACATACCATTGAAATTATTTAACCACCATGAATTGACTAGGATAAAGTGCCATGAGATGTAAACCTTTTCTTCAAGTTTCATCACTCTTCGCACATGAAAGATATGGAGTTTATGATGAATATACACTAGTTCTTAATATGTGATTTGTTAACTACATGGTGAGAATGGAAGTAACTACACATCTCATATATAAGGTGATGATGACGAGGACTTTAAGAATGTGAGAGATTACTAGGAATTATTTAGAATTTTTTTTTTCTCAAAAAGAATTAAGAGGAGAAGTCCAAAATTGCCATAGTTTTCTTGAACTAAAACATTAGAAATGTTGGTAGTGTGACAAATATTTTAAACTTGAGATCTAATATGGGTATATAGCAGATATTCAAAGAGAAAATGTTTTTCTTCTTCAACTTTTTTAGTGTCATAAAGGTGGCATATTCTTTCATCTCACTAACGCCCATTTTCATCTCACTAACGCCCATTTTCATATCTCACTAACGCCCATTTTCATTATAGAGCTCATCATAATTTGTTCTTAATTTAGCAATGTTTATTTTTTTCTTTACATTAGTCAATATAAAGAGCTATAATCTTTTGGATTAGGTTTAATCGTCTCCTTGAAATATCTTAATTTCCCCTCTCTCTCTCTCAGAGATCTTAAATATTTTGTTTATGGCTCATATTGAATTTTTTTCTTTTTTTATTAATGATTTTTTTAAACTCTATTAGTGAGCTCCATATCAATAATTTAATGAATTACACATCTCCTTTGTAATAGGAAGTAGAAAATACTTATCAACAAAATATGAACTTTTCTATGGTATTTTATACACTGAGGTGCATAAAGTGCCATATATATGTGTGTGTGTGTGTGTGTGTACATGTATATGTATTACAATGAAATATTGTATGTAACATGGACATTCAAATATTCCATCTATGAACCACATTTAAATATATTTTTGTTATTAATACTTTTTACGCCATAAGGAATTCCCTTTAAGAAGAGCTTCCATGTTGCCCTCCTATCATCACCGTCCTTCATTAGATTATATATTAGATGATGGGAGAATTTTCAGCAGTTTGATCAAAGGTAGTTTTGATAATTTGTTATATTGATTACTTATTGATAAGTACCTCGACTCTAGGAACCTTAGTTCAATGCCTCTCATACTAAGAAACAAATTATTGTTGCTTTAACCTTATTACAATATGGAAATTAAAGGTAGAAGCTGGGAACCAGATTTGGATAGAAGAGATACCGATGTGCAAATGGAGGTTTAGGTTCGATATTTGGAGAGCTAGATATCGATTACTATCTTAGGAAGCTATGCAGAAGCATGAGCATGGAAATCCGTGAGCATTATCACAAATTCGAAGACGGAGAAGTGTGTACCATTTGTAGGCATCAATTGTAGGAAGCCAACAAGAAATTTGCCCATGCACCTAGCGTGCTTTCCACAGAGATTTTAGTGGACCTTCTCTGTGTTGGTAGTCTTGACAATGCATCCGGAGCTAAGGTTCTCAAGACCCAAGGAATCACTAGGATACTCAATATGCTACCCAAGTGCCAAAATCTATATAAGAATTTCTTCACTTACCACTACCTTAAAGAAGAACAAACAATACCTTTCAATGAGGTTGTTGAATTTATTGATAAATGTCAAAATAATCAAGTTCAAGTGTTTGTACATTGAATGTGAGGCTAGAGTAGGTATCCTAATATTTTAATTTCCTATTTGATGTGCTACAAGGGGTGGAGATTCGTAGAAATATATCAGTGGGTAAAGGAGAGGACACCAACACTTTTTTTGACTCCAATTGTACTTAAACAATTACAAGATTATGAAATGTAATTTTTTGGAATGAACGACTCATCAAATCCAGTTTTCACAACCTCGATCAGTCTAGCATTCAAGTTTGGATTTCTAAATAACATCCAGGTTGTTGTTTGACCTCCACCCTTATGTTAGCTTTCATCAAATCAACATTTCAACCTTGGTGCAACAAATATGCCTAGCTTTGGAGGCTTTACCTTTTCATCTACTAGACAATATAGTAATTCTTTAGGTACTGTGACGATAACAACAATGGATAATAGCATGGAAAGCACCTAATATTTCCTTTCATGTACATTCAAATGTTGTTCAATATTAATTTGTGTTGGGAGCTGACTGATTCATAAAACAATGGCTTTCTGTTATGCACACAGTTTGGGTAGTTTTTTCATACAAAGGTTGTCAATGTTAATAGGGTTCTAGTAAAAGTTAGTGATTTTGTTGAGAAACAACAACAAGAAATCCCAGTTTAATTTTTCCTTGAATTAAATTGTGAATTAAAATCGAATTATGTACTCATAGAAACTTGCAAATAGTTAATTAAGTTCAATTGACTTAATTAACTTAGGAATTTCAAGTTGGAAGTCTTTCTATAGCCATGTATGTATGATCCCTAAATTTTAGGGGTCTATGATGAGTTTATTCCAGTTATGATAAGCTAAACTAGTTCTAACTATTGGAGGAACTAGTAGAGTTCTAGTTGTGAGTTGGTGCACTAGTGCATCCTTAGTGCTACTCCAACTAACTGGAGATTCACTCAAGAGAAACTCATGCATGCCAGTTCAGAGAAAGACCCAGTTGAGACTAGAGTGTGGGGACATTGTATTATCAATTGTATGATTTTCCAAGCTGTAGAAATCATGCATTCAATCAGTTATGGACCTAAGTTTGGATTGCACAGTTTTGGAGAAAGAAATTCCCAATTAAATATGGGTTGATCCTCTCAGGAATTGCACAAGGAAGTAGGGGCTTACCAGGCAGGATAATTGGCTAATTGTTGGAAAAAGCAAGCTTGTGAGGAAGAGAGTTGATTATACTTGTGCAGGGATTGTTCTAGTGAGAACAAACATTGTATTTTCATCTTGGATTTCTGATTAATGCAATATAGATAGTCGGGATTTTGAGCAGTTGCTTTCCCCGTATAAATATTGTGTTATGCATTATTGATTATCTTCCACTTGCTAATTATTGTTTTTTTTTAGGCTTATTATGTGATGAACATGGTCTATGATGGTTGGAAGAATTGAGAATTGGGTCAATGATTATCCCCACTTGTTAGTGGCTCATCATTGTGGATTGACATGTTGCCCACAGTAGCCAAAGCAGGGTTAATTGTGGGATAGAAGGGGGTGCTCAAACCAGGTTGGATGTGATCATGTCCACCCATAAATTTAGAGACCAAACTTCCCTATAAATCAAAAATAATTGCAAGACTTGAAAGAGAATTTGGTATGTGAATGTGAATGCATGTAGGATCATGAAGTCTTAGAGGAATTTAATCAATGGTTTCCTAACCTTGGGCATAGTAAAGGAAGGAAAAATCAATACTTGATAACCATAGAATTGTATTAGAGGATGAAATCCATGTTGGCTAAGATTCTGTTGGAAAATAGAGATGCCAAGAATGAAATCATGTTGACTCTAGATGAGATTGGGAAAGAGAAAGTTGACTTGAGGGATATTGTAGCCAGGATTGAGCCTTGTCTCCACAACTTTGTAGGTCCCAATAGTGTCAAATATCTAGAGAAAAGTCCCATTGAAATGGTTACTTCCTCTACCTATTATTACTTCTATTTATGGTCTTGAATATGTGTCCATGGTTTATAATTGATAGCAAGTTTTGTATTCATAACTATCTAGAATTTGTTGTGTTGATGCTAGTTGTCTAGGTGTTTATATCTATAGTTTAAGTAACTACCATGGAAAACATTGTTAGTTGCATTTCAAAATTTTGTTTCTTCAGTCTAGCACATTCTCTGATGAATATTAGATAGAGGCTTAGTTGTTTTATCAGTGGTCTGGTTTCCCTAGTGGTAGACCACTGACAATCATAACTAGGTATTGCTTGTAAATTTTATTTTCAATAATAGAATATAACTTACTAACAAAATTAGTATAATATTTTAATAATAATAATATTTCAATTTATATATAAAATAATTAATAATATTATCATCATTACAAATTAATAGTTAAATTTTAACACAAAATAAAAATTATTATTCATAGAAAATAATGAATATGGTTAATTAATCAACCCAATCATTCAATTATAGTCATAATTTTTACATAAATTGATCTCATTGATGATGATGTTGATTAACCTTCATTGAATCCATAATTGGTCTATTGGACCTTAAGAAAGGTGACAGATCATTGTATTTCTTTAAAATGTTATTTTTTATGCTAAATAATCATTAAGATATGGACACTAATTTCGATATACATAGGTCACTCCAAGAGAAAGTGATTTGAATATCCAACTCTCGTAATGTCACATAGATGAGAGACTCTTTGATTCCACACTCTTTCAACATTGTGCAATGTGTAGTTATATTGTTCAACTCATGAGAGTTTGTTCTTATTTTAGTAATGTTGATTTTCCTCTTTATGCTAGTAAAAATAGAGAGATAATTTCCATATTCTAGATTAAGGCTGACTACCTCTTAATAGTATCTTAATTGTATTTTATCCTTTAATTATTTATATCAACACTGGTTCTCCTTAAATTTAGATGTAATAACATTTTAAATATTATCATTACATTGAAAAATTAATTTTCCCTTTATTCCCCAATGATTTAGCCAAGGCTTGGCATCTTTATTCCATTCTTTGTTTCATGATACTGGATTTGGATAGAGCTTGAAGAAATTTTGGGGATCTTTTTACTATTGATTTCATTTATCTTGTTCTTGTATATTAAGTACCTAATCGTAGTTGTGCACTTAATGGGGGAAAATACTCACTTAGATGAGGAGGATACAATAAGGTGTATTACCTTTAAATTTGAAAGTATAAGTTATAAAAATATTTTGGATATGCTCTGTCTTTCTCAAGGATTACCTTAAGATATTGTATCCTTAAACTTCACTATCATATAAGATAACAAGAGTGACAAGAGTCTCAAGGAGGATTGTTTAACTATCCCATTGCCAAAGGTCCACTCAATTATGATCGTTTCAATCCCATAGGAATCTTTCCACCCTCCATTTTTCCTTTTCCAAACACTATAGTTCCAATTGAGCTTATGATGAATATCAATTCCAAAATATTTGTATGGAGATACTTTCATGAAGCTATTGTTTTCATTACAAAAGTATCATATGTGATATTTTTTAATTTAATTATCATGAACTCCATTTTCTAGTGTTAATAATCATACCTATACTAGAGAGAAATTCCTAGACGATCCTCGGTTTCGTACTGAGGTCATAGCAATGCCTCACCATAATAACACTATCAGTCATGAAGAAGAAGTTTATGAATATACCAGGTGATTTTTGTTGATACAACATACATATTCTAGACAATATTCTAACTTGTCAATGTGTCTGTCGTAGAAGGTAGGAAACAGGGACAACTCTACTTTTCCAACTAGACCTCAATGTTCCTAAATTGTATTCTAATACAACCTTACTACTTTAGTGCTCAACTTAAAAGGAACTTGTAGCTCTTTTCACCTGTTCTAAAGGTTTTTCCTAGGGGATGTGTCAAAATATTTTCTAAAGTCAACAAAGAAACAAAAGATATTGACTTTATTATTGCAATACTCTTGCATAATGATCCTAAGCATAACAAGATAGTCTACAATCTAATGATAGCCTCTTATTCCAACTTGACCTTTAGCCACTACAACATTAATCAATAATAATAAGAATAATAAACTAATATATCAATGTACCTTTAGTAACATTGTTGTTCAATGAAAATAAACAAATCCATATGCATATTCCAACTCAATTTATGTAGCATCAAGATTTACCATAAGAGAATATTTACCATAAGAGGGTGCATGTTATGTACCGTTGAACATTTCCATGCATTTTTTCACTTTTTATGTCAATGAAAAAGGCATATTATAGTTATAATTTATTTCTTTTCTGAGTATAGAAGTATGAAGTTAGTTTACCTTTAGGCTAAGCTATTAAATTACAACTAGGGATAGTATATTTTCTTGTGTATGAGATTGAAATTGGATTTTATTATAAATTACATGAAATCAATAGGGGTTAACTCGATGATGACCAAAAGGGAAATTTTATTTCTTGAAAACACTATTTATTTTGAAATTATTTTTTTTTTCCTAGAGTAAGACCTGAAATTTCATTTTATTGGCTAAGAGACAATCTTTCTTGAATGTAAAGAAATGGGTTAATGACCAAGATCTAGAGGTATTTGGAAGGAGTGAAATTATACCTCCTTATGGAGCAATAATTGACCATTCGATATGGAATGATTTTTCTCAAATAACAATGACGAGTAAGCTCACATTGACATATAATATATAATAATGTCTATCCTCACTACTAGTTGAGAAATGAGTTATGACATAATATGCCACCTTTGAAAAAAAATAAAATTATAAGTTCGTTTAAGAAGAAACCTATTTTTACCCCCATGATAGGTGTCAATTTTGCTGCCATGTCATAGTTATGATGAAGCCACTTGGTCCATATGAATACATGGCCTCATTAATGCTCTCAACCTTACACAAAATATTTGCAATATATTCTCGCATGTGGGGTAATCTTATATTGTTTAGGTTGACGTTCACCTCCCTATGAAAAGTTTGTTGGATATTAATTACAGGTAATCATGTCTGGGTGTGGCTCTTTGTATGCATGGCCAAGGAGGGTATAATGGGGTGGTGGTACTTTTTTCTAGACCTACCTTGACTACTAGTTAGAAACTCTGCCATCCCAAAATTGTTTTGAGCTATACTCATGTATGATCATCATGTTGTTGTTTATAAAAGTTGTAATGCACCTAGTGGTTGGCCCAGCACTTGGTGTATACTAGTTCATGGGATGTTGGTGGATTGGTTTTTCTTAGTTTTTAACATTCGGCCTTCATCTCTTAGATGTGATTTTATGGTCTCTTTGGGGCCATAGGTTGTCAACTCGATTACTAATAATCACTCGGCTCTCCATTTGTCGATTGGTCTAGCCAGCCAATATGAGTGCTTTCATCTCAGGTTGGTGTTTCTAGTGGTCAGGTCTGGAATATTCTGGGGCATAGGTCAATTCACAAGGTTTCTCCAATTTCTCACATGGAAATTAAAAACTCCCCTCAATTGTTCAGTCTACTCTGAGATAGACTAGGGAGTTATAGATATGACAAGCTTGAGGAGGTGTTTTGTAGTTCAAACAGCGAGAAACAAGGTCACAAGTAGCCATCTACCAAACCCTTGGCCTTTGGGTGCAACACACTTCCTCCAAAATGATTTTCAGCTAGCCTGTGTAGAATGGAAATCATGGTGTTGGCTAGTTGCAAGCGGACAACACACAACGTATGGCTCCAATTAAGATGTATTGTGAAACTCCAAGAGCCTCTTGGTCTGGGCAATCTGTAGTCTCTTTTGCATTTAGAAGCCAAGCACGGTTATAAAATAGTCTTTCTGTCTTTTAGGAAATGACAATCTTTTATTTTTCTTATGATAATTGGCCATCGTATGGCCCTTATGCCTCTGAACTCTTGAGGCTAGCTAAAAATTTTGGAAGACTTTTTTGTCTATCTAATGCACAAATTATGTGAATTATATGTAATATCATGATATTAAACTTGTGATACTGGTTTGGTTTCCCACTAGGCAGACTATTAGCACAAATTTCTCTACTATGTAATGCTTTATTAAATTAATGGAAAGTCAAACCTTTAAACAAAAAAAAGATACCTATCTTTACGATCAAAATAGTTCCAAGTTTTATGTTGATCATATTGATTAAAGTGAGGTGAGATGAAAATTCATCTTATTTTTTCTCATAACGTAATAATAATATTATTATATTGATATAAAAACATTTTGATAGGATTTCCTACTTTATTATCTTTGTTTTCATTTTTTATGTAAGGTCATAAAGTTTGATGACAGATATTTTTACTAGGTTTGATTAATCTAAGACTCAACTCCCTATGCCCTACATAGGTGAGGGCTACTATGTAGGAAATGTCCAAAACATGTCGATTCATGGACTTATAAAATGGAGTTAATGATAACTGAACAAACACAACCTTGTTAGTGACTCCATCTTTTCTAATAAAAATAAATTTCATTTTGATCTCCTCATATTTTTGAAATTTTGATGATCTTTGTCTTCTTAAAATGGACTATAACCCCTAACGATAAAGTTATGTGGTTAATGTTCACATTAGTCAAGTGGAGCTATAAATTCTAATAAAATTCATACTAGATTCAATGAAGAATTTTGATTAAAAAAAGCTTCAGTTTGTCCACTTATTAAATCATCCTTAGAGAAATTACTCCTACTTTTAAAATTTGCCTATGTTTTTCTTAAATTTTTAGTCTCTAAGTGGAAAATCCATTTCTAATTATTGATAGTTACTTATGACACTTCTACCATTTTATACCAAGAAAATTCATTGGTAATAAAGAGACTATATTGTCATGTTTTAAAGCCACTTATCCCTAAAATATCTATCATTTCAACAAATATATACATATTAAAAACAATTACATATCCCATGTATTCATTCATATAGTAATTTTCAAACTTATACGATGATCCCCCTTGTGGTACCTTAATCTTGTTGTTGAGGTACATTACACTCAATATAAGTTTATTAGGACCTAATAAAGAACTATAATCTAGCCATCATTAGGCCCTATTCCATACATTAGTAGAGTCACATATGACACATTTTTCATTCACTGCTAGACAATCCCTATTATTTGACACAATTTTTATTTTTTTGGTTTTCTATTATTATTAGGGGGTGTCACCTAAGAGCACATTTGGTGTTGGCTAGGCATTGGTTAGAGGATGACACGGATAATTCCACTCCATTAATTCATACTACCTCATGCATAGGCCTTCGTATAGTGAGTATGCACTTCCTCTACCTAACTACCCCTTGTTAGTAGACTTTTACTCAAATTTTGGAGTTTAATTGGTTAATATTTTGCATGTGAGAGTGATTAAATAGTTCTAATTGATTTATAACTCCACTTACTTCTAGTTCACCCCATTATTTGATATTTTACTAATTTTGTGTCTTTGGGACTAATTTTGACTTACTTTCCAACTAGGGAAAATGCTTTTGTAGTTAATTGAATACAAGCACATGGAACCTCAACCTAATTCGAATTAGATATTCCTCCTAGAGATTTTATATATTGTATTTTTTGGGTGAATTTATTGGCATTAAGTTTAGAACATAAATTTGTCAATCGTAGAGTGTAAGCTTAGAAACACTACACTTTATGTGTGGAGGTATAGGAGATTATGGTTCTATTGTCTTAATACTATGATGGGAACCCTATGTTCATTTTCATGTATAAGAGGTTTTATCATTGGGAAATAAACTCAAAGAATACCTTGCTTCTGTAACGATGACAAGATTCATACAATTTGTCTCTAAGTCTCTTCTTCAGCAGACCTTGCCTCTATAATTGATAATAATCTAGCAGGAAGGAATAATCTAGAGGAACTATACTAAAATGGATAACTATTGCAAAGCCTTCACATTTCATAGCCCTTTTAATTAAATTTTCATCTTCAGACATCAAGCACTACATGAAAGGTTACAATGCACTTTGGTTTCCATCAATGAACATGGTTATTAGTCTACTTAATGCAATATGGAATTGTTGTTGCTACAATCAACACCCTCCAATAATTTTCTCACACTTGAATTTTTGAACCTACTAAGTATCTTACAATCTGTCACTCTATATTTACTCCATGGTCATTTCAATTTTTTGAAAAGAATTTAAGTCTTCTTCCTTGTTTCAAATTGTCAAGTCACTTTCACTGACATGCGCAAGATGAGTTCATGAGAACACTTAATTTATGCAAGATTGAACAAAAATAGAACCATCTATCAAGACAATTCTCGTGTTATTCTTAAATCATGATGGCAATCATTGTTCACCTTTATCGGCAGTCTCCCTCACTTTGGTTGCATTTGTACTTTCATTTCAGTGATTTTTCCCAATTGTCACTTTTGTGCACTTTCTCTTTCAAAAGTGTCACTTTCACATTCATGTTTAACACTTTTAATTATTTTCACTTTAATAAGTGTCATTTTCATGTTATCTTCACTTTGACATGTGTCTCTTTTAAGGTCATTCCCATTTTTCAAGTCTCTTTCATGCGTGCATGTGTCACACCTTCGCACACCACCTAAGTTATTTTTGAAAGACTCTTCTAAATCATATGGTCTTACATATCATTATGAGATGTTATAGACACATTCCTACAGCTTAGTGCACCTTTTGGTCACAATCATCACAATTGTCGTAACTTCTGTTCTAAGTATCGTAAGATATCATTTCAATTCTCGCACATAGAAATAAGTGTCTCTTTATTTTTTTTTCGAGTTGTGATTTTCATTCATTAGTCTTGTGTATTATTTTGGCTTTTATTGATGATTTTATCTGTGGGATCCAAGACTGAGTCATACCCAGATGCATTTTCCTCTTTTACTCTGTCTATCCCACACTTAGCCATTTCATAGCCCTTATTGGTCCTTTATCCCAGCGCAAGTTGTGAATCCATTAGCCATATTACTAAGTGAAACTCAACCTATACATGGCCCTGAATGATGCAATCATTCTACCAAATATTTTTGTAATAAGTCCCTGTCAAGATTACCCCAAATTTGTTCCATATAATGATCCTCCCAAGGGTAGTCACTTGACCCTCCATGCTTATACTAACTCACTACACTGAGTTTTGGTTCCCTTTTCCTTGCATGACACATAGATAATTCCTAGATAACAACATGGACCTCTTTCACCCTCTTGCAGAGGCAAAAAATGCAATACAAAGATCTTCCTATCCTCCCAGTGTAGTGAAAACCCTCCTAGGAAATTGGTTACATCCCTATGCAAACCCTTAAGGAAAATCACACTCGAAATGATCAACCACCCATTGTTGGGTCAAATTGTGCTATCCAAAGATGAAAAGTGTATTAAAAATCAACAGTGATCACTTATTGAAAATAATTATGCCCTCTTTCAATATTTTCTTTCTTGTAGCACATGGCCACTCCCAAAGGCTGAAACCTCACCATTCCCTAGTCCCCAATGTGCTCTGTGCCCAAGCCTTACTTAAATTATTCCTCTAAATTGCATGTTGCAGTAGGGAAGCCTAAAGGAAGCCTAATCTCTTCCTTTGACTAGTCAAATTGTGCTCTCCTAGAAATCTCTTTTCCCTTTGAGCACATAGCATAGCCCTGAAGGTTGAACCTTTCCCCTTCCCTCCTTCCCAATGCACTCATGAATCCAGCCTTACTTAGACCCTTCCTTTGATAACATGGCATAGTAGAGAAGGTTGAAGGAGATATCCCCTCACCCTTGACTATTCAAACTACATTTTTAAGTTTTCGTCTCTTTTATTTGGAGTGCACAGCGCAAGATTGAAGCATGAAGCTTTCCACCTTATGCCTTCGGCTTCCCACACAACGTTGGACCAAGTAGAGCTCCTTATCATAATGCATTGTGAAATAAAAATGAATAGTGGATCGTTCCTAAGAAACTAATGAGTTTTATTCCGCCCTCTTAATCAAGCCTTATTCTTTTAACCCTCTCATAGGCCTATCATGAGAAAATCGTTCTATGAGCTAGGTAGTGATAGAATAGATGTTTTATGACATATTTTTCCTTTCCATGAATGGTATTCATTAGAAGGATTACTATCTCAACATACCAAGGTGATTCTCAAGGAAGATAGTAAAGAATATGAACAAAGAGCACTTGCAGATTGTTAGGCCAGGATTAACTCCGAATGAACTTGTTGTATTTGTGTTAAGATATAATATGACTATATGTAAGGAAACTGAGACTATTATATTTCATCTCCCAATGTCTCTTCATCTTCCAGCTTCATTTATTTTTCTATTTATAATATTTACATAGGATTCCTAATGCCAAATATTAGATGTCAACGTTCAGCCCCTTAATCTAAAGAGATGTTGGTGAGTCGAAGCATCATTCTCAATCTTTCAAACTTTTCCCTTCCAAGTGCTTTGGTGAAGATGTCTACAATCTTCTCATTTGTGGAACAATGTCATTGAAGAATTGTTTTGGCCTCAAAATGATGTCCAATAAGATGGTATCTTTTATTGTTATGCTTCATTTGATCATGGAACATTGGGTTCTTGGCCAGCTTTATTTTAGAAGTATTGTCAATCAAAATAGGAGTTGAATGTACCTGGTTTTCTTGAAAATATTCCAAAATTTTCCCAAGCCACATAATTTCCTTCGCTGCTTCAGTTGCTGCCACATATTTTGCCTCAGTTGTGGAATATGCTAGAACTAACTATTTTTGTGACCTTCAGGAGATAGCTTCTGATCCAAGACTCATAACATAAACCAAAGTAGATACCCCAGTTTCTTTATCAACATCAAAATCTGAATCAGATTAACCAATCAAGTTGAAGTCACCAACTTATGTATAGTTGAGTCCAAATTCTTGAGTTCCATTAAAATACTTTAGAACTATTTTTGCAACAGACCAATGACCCTCACAAGGCTTTCTCATAAACCTATAGAGGATTTCAACAACAAATGAAATGTCTGGTCTAATAGTAGTCGAGTTGTTGAGATTTCCTATAAGTTGTATGTACTTTGTTGCATCCTCAAATTCTTTTCCTTCAGTGGATGTGGGATTTAAGTTCTGTTCCATTGGAGTAGCCAAAGGATTTCACTCAGCCATGTTAAACCTATTCAATAGATCCCTAATGTACTTCTTCTAAGGGAGGAATATAAACTTTAGGTTGCTTACTTCAATACCAATATAGTAGTAAACATAGCCCAAATATGTCATTTCAGAACCTTTCCTCAATTCTCTCTTTATGGATGAAATGTAGCTTTCATTATTCCATATCGTCAAAATATCATCTACATACACCACAAGATATACAATTGTTTTTCCAACTTTCCTGACAAACAAAGTTACATGATCAAGATCATAATGTTTGAAATCAAGTTTCAGAGGATGCTTAGTTAATTTCTCGTACCAGGCTCGTGGTGTTTTTTTGAGGCCATACAAGGATTTTTACAATTCTTCATACTTTATGTTCCTAACCCTTCACAACAAATCCTTTTGGTTGGGACATAAAAACATTCTTAGATCTCCATTTGAAAAAAGAAGTTTCTACATCCATTTGATGGACTTTCCAATTGTTATGAGTTGTTAAGGAAAGGAGTGTCTGCATGGTAGACCATTTTTCTATTGGTATTGGGGGG
>APFE030295615.1:0-12579 GCA_000404065.3 Pinus taeda | reverse complement strand
TTAATAGTGTTTTTTATGTGGTGCATTCAATGATTTTTCAATTAATGTAATTGGTGCATAAAATTATTTCAAGGAAAATACTCATAAAAATGTCAATGTTTGTAGATTTGTTTTTTGAAATAAATAAATTGGAGGGATCCAAAATTTATAAAACTTAGATTCAACATATGAAACAACTTTTAAATAGATATGTGTGGTGATTAAAATTCCATTAAACCTATTGATTTTTCTTCAATAATTGGTTAGGTGAACATTAAAATATGAAAAAAGATTCAAAAATCTTAAAATATTTGGTGAATGTATATTCAGAGTGAGAATGTTTGTAATGCATGGCTTATTTGGAGTATTTTTAGAGATTTATCTCATACACAAAATAAAATATAAAAGTTTGATATTCTATTAAAATTGCTTCAACAAAAAATAATTAATGGTGGTGATGCATTAGAATACATTACCAATTAATGAACATTAAATAAGAATATGAAAAGAAAGATTTAATTCATTGGATGATAATTTGATGGTAATTATATTGATTGTGAGGTTTCCACCCTCTTATAAACATTTTTAAGAAACTTTGCAAACTGTTGGTAAATTGAAGAAAAATTAATTTGATTAGTTAAGTAAATTATGAGTTCAATGTGATAAAACTTTCCTGAAGATAAAACAAACTAGAGAATATACATACATACATATATATATATATAGGATCAAGATGAAATAAAGAATCAACTAAAATTTCTAGAGGAAGAGGATATTTTATTAATAATATGAATTTAAGTGAAAATAAAAATTGATTCTATTATAGAAGATGTGAGTTAGGCCATAGCCAAGGAAGAGGAATCAATAATTTTCAAAAGGGTTTAAACGTGTAGCATACCCTACCACTTGATGAATTTCGAGGTGGAGTTTTATTTTTTTCTCTCTTACTCACCTTGAAACTCATTTCTCAAATGACCTTTTACTTTTGTAAATTAAAATTCTATTTATGCTTCAAAGAGAAATATCATGCAAGTTTTTGGTATGTCCTAGTCCTGCCACTTAGGAAACCAAACTACTAATAGTACCATAGTTTTTTCAAAAGACAGATATAAGGTCTTTGTAAGTTCGTTACAAAATGAAAAGAATGTGCATCAAGGCTAGATATCATGATCTATCATCTATCTTAGGACTTAAGAAATAATTCATATTACTTAAAAGGCAACATACGTGAGTGAGACTTGTCATTTAGACTTGGAATTGTCAAAAGAATCCACTGTTATAGGCTCCTTGTTGTTATCATGAGAGCCTCCAACATGTAGGTGGAGACCCAAATGACCCTAAATATGGCCCAAATGCCTATCCAAACTCATCACGAATAGTTGAAACTCATCCAACATGAGAAATTTTTCCTCCTTGCCATTATTTCAGTGTAATAAGATTACGCCTAGAAGGACATTTAGATATAAATAAATATCATTAATGTACATGTATTAACTATAATGACCTATAGTATGCCTGGTATCAAGTACCCAATTATATATTTCACCAAGAAATTTAAAACATTTCAAATGACATCTTTCACCAACAATATCACACTCCACCTAAGTTATTTTCTCCTGAATTTATTGTGGCATATTGTCATGGTAGCGGTTGCGCAGAGAAGGTTGCCTATTACAGGTCCTAAGAGCCCCATTCATCTTGAAAATATGTAGCCCCATTAACATCTGGCCCATTAGTGAGGCATTGGTTGAAAAATCTCCAAATGAGAAGGAATGTCCAAGAAGGGAATTGCGTCATGAAGACAATGAATGCATGGAAAAGTAGGGTGAAGAGGGATAGTTGATGGAAGACCAAGGATGGAAGTAAAAATGAGTCGAAGACCAGATGATTGCAATACAGGAAATAGAAAGGGGAGAGAATTCTAGGATGTAATTGTTTGAGCAGAGAGACTAGAAGAGATAGAATGGAGAAGAGACTCTAAAATTACAATCCTTCCAGGAAGGGAGGAAACAAAAACAACTATTCCTAGAGGACACAGGGAAGAGAGGGACCAAAAATAAGAAAAACGACATAATGCAATGAAATAATAAAATAAGGAAGAAAATCATCTCTAAAGAAGTGGATAACTAGAAGGTTCAAAAATCCATGTAGATTGATAATGTAACCTCCTTTGAATCAATGTACTTTGAATTTGCAGTTCGTGCATGTATATATAGCCCATCCTTTGGAATGAATATCCACTTCTACAACTAATGCATGAAGTGCATGGGAGAAACAACCAATATTAGACTCTTGAATTGTCTTAGAGTGTCAAATCCACACATAATTAACATGAAAAATATCCATATAATTTTGACATTAGAATTTTATTTTCCTTAGGGAAACTTATTATCATAACTAAATGATCTCGCACATTCCCTCTCATTATATTCATTAAAATAATGTGATGATATTAGGGAGGGGACATGGCCACATCGTTTGCCATGTATGCTTGGTGGGACAATGACCACTTTCCCTCCCACCTAGTGCTTCTCTAATACACCATCTAGGGGTTTCTGGTACCACCATTATCTTCTTCACATCAACAGCTTTCCAATGACATAAATTTCATCAAAAAATTAGATTTTTTATGGTTTTGTCCTTCGAGACACCATGTTAGAATATTTATAGCATTACACCAACCTTACATGGTTAATGCATATTATTCCCTACCCATGTGTCACCATTGCATGGACCATGTCCTCACCTGACATGTTAGCACCCCCTTGCATGTGAAACTAAAATTTCCATAAATCTTGATTATAATAATTTTCCTGTATTCTCAATATTTCATATCTCTAAATATGTTGGATAGCCATTATCGTCATTTAGTAGATCCTAGAAACTCATTAATTCACATTTTTTTCAATCAGCCACTAGGTCAATACACCATTGGGAAAACTCGGAAATAATTCTCACATTTTTCCCTAGTTTGGTTAACAAATATCAACTAATGTACACATATCCATCAATTTATGTAGATATAGATCCATATTTGGAAAAAAACAAAAGGAATTATTTTCAAAAATATATGGATTTTCGTACTTTTATATTCCACCTCAATTGCAACAACACATGACATGTTGGATACCACATCAACTCTTCCATACCAATTTCACCATGTCACCAAGCCTTGTCAGCATGCCACATCATCCAAACCTAGTCCACATGTCACATCATCATGACATGTCAGCATACCACATTATCATATACCTAGTTACAAGGCCTAGAGTGCTCATGTGGGCTTCGCATACCCTCCTCATAGCCTACTACATTTTCATATAGAATTCAAGTTTTTCCAAAGGTATTTCTTTGAAATTTTTCTAAATTTCTACATCCTTGGTAACCTTGACTTTAAGGTTCCTCCACACAGATTTATGCCACCTATAGTTCTGCCATCTAGCTCATTTTGGAAGTTAGGTTTGTATTAAAGTGCCATTTATCCATTCTTTTGGATGCCCATATATCTATATCTCAGTAAATGTTTGATCCTTGTCTCCATCACTTGAATAGTCTTGTTGATGTCATATACCACTCTTGACAGAGTATGAATCTCAACAAATTTTGGATCCCTTAGTCCCATCTCTTGATAGATTGTATACTTTATCTTTTCTACCCTTAACAGATCTCAATATTCATGCCATTGATATAATTTTATGTCTTTCCATATGGTACTTAACATATCATAGTTTCTCTCTTCATTAACTAAGAGTTATATCAATTAGGATGAAAACTACCAAGAAGAATAAAAAAAAAATGTTGAAAGCCCAAGGTCAGTATGGTTAATAGACTCCTCCAATAATATCCCTTGCAACTAACCCTAGCCATAGTGCTCCACCAATAGTGTGAATAAGGACTTGGATAAAAGGCCCCATATCCCCAAATTTCCAAATAAACCTAAAAATAAGGTAATCAATCCCCAAATTTCTAAACTTATGCTAAGTACCTAAGCCAATCTTAAAGGACCAAAATTGGCTCTAACCAGTGAATAGGCCCTCCTAGAATACTTTGTATATAAATAAGTATTCTATTGCCTATGAAGCTTCCAAAAACTTTCCTTGAACTAATATGGACATAACATGGCCAATGGCCAAATCCTCCTCTTGATCCCACCTCAAATAGTATTTTAACACCCTTTAGGACTATAATATACAAGCATCATACTCCGAAACATTCAATTAGATATGCCAACATTTGGCTCATGACATGAGAGAATAGGGTGCCCCAAGACTCCTTAACAAAAGGTGTACAACTATCACTCATAAATATCACAAATAAGGACTTAATGGCCCTTCTTTGAGGCCTCTAATCAAGGTAAACATCCTAGTGTACTTACTTTAATTCAAGGAACAAAATAACTATTTAATCCACTACTAGCTTAACAATCACTAAATACACTAATAGAAATACAACAAGATCCATAGACTCAACTCAGCTTCAGCATTACACTCTACCATACCATACATTTCATGTTTAACATAAGGAACAATATTATAAGGTTTTTATTCTTACAACATTCCTTCATAAATGAATCTACAAGGATTAACCAATCACCATTCACCTGACTTTCAACTCATCATTGCAAACACAATCAAAAACCTAGTATAGAAATAATCCTAAAGCATTGAACAACAATTCATTTCATTAAAAAATAAAATAAATACACTTACCTATTTTACCTAAGTTTGTTGGAAATTGAAGAAGGGAGATCCACTCTCAACCCAAACATATGATTAGCTACACTACAATTTTCTTGTAGCTAGTTACCCTAAAGCTAGATCCAATGCATTAAGAGGAAGACTAATTCAGGTAATCTTAGGGATACAAATAGGGTACATATTATGAAGGCAAATTTCCTTCATACACATGAATTCACTATGTTTCCTTTTAGCCATTAAGCCACAACCTATTAATTTTCACAATAGTTCCACACTAGGCTTAGACAACATGAAAAGTGGTCATTCTCTAATTGTACAAACTCTCAGTACTTCTTTCTCAATGCTTTTCATACACAAACCCAACAAAATTTCTTAACAATTCCTTCTAGCCTTCTAGCATAAACTAAAATCCTTGACTTTAACTTGCTTTGTTACAGGTCATTTTGTCACATTTGCTAAAAAGGCCTAGAAATTGGATCAATCAACATCCTTGAACACCTTTTCATTATCCCTTTGTAAATCCCTAAGCATTACTTGTACAAAAAGTTTCATTTTTTTGGTCAGTTAGCTCAAAAACATTGTTTTTGGCCCCAACACACCCTACATAATAGTTCACCTACAATGGTTTCAAATTACATAACTAAGCATCTATGCTAACTAGTGCAAATTTCTCTACGCTGTAGAGATATCAAATTCCTTCTCTAGAGCTCTTATATCTTATCCTTTGAGCTTATCCTCCTTCATATGTGGATCGCAAGCCTAGATTGGTAGATCCTAAACTACCACTTTTACCCTATAAATTTACTACCTCCCATAGAGTCTGGGTTGGATTTTGGAGATTACTAGTGCCCTCATGCTACTAGTTTGAGTTAAGGAATTATCATGCACTTATGCATTAGGGTTGAGTGTGAAGGTTTTCTTTGTGGCAAGGAAGGAAAAGACAATTTGGAAGACATCAACAAAGTCAACTTCTATATATGGTTGAAACTCTCTCCTTTATTTATTAATACAAAAAGAACTTTGTTTTTTATACTTATGCCATGGTTATGCTTATGTATTTCAATTCCATTCTCACTCATTGATTAGAGACATTCGATTATGCTATGTTGATATTGTAGTTATATTTCTTGTTTCATTGTTGTAGGTTCCATTTATAGTGTGTGGACCTATATTTGGATCTTACAAGAATATAGAAGAGGAGGACTTACTACAGATTCCAAGTAGGTATATTTTCTGTATTCCAATTTCTCTAAGGAAAACATATATCTTTCTTCCGTTTGTTGTTCTAGATCAAACCACTAGATCTAGGGAGTTTATTTTTGTCTTCAGAAATGAATTTTCCATATAACAAATCGGAAACCATACTGTGGATCAATATTTGCCTTATTGGTTTCCTTGGCTTAAGCGTTTTTACCTTTCAAAGTGGCCTTGATCGACTTGTTTAGATAGTCATTAACCTTAATAAAGCACATTTTTTTAGCTTGGTAGGGTTTCTTGTTTCATGTTTTGACTAAATTATCCCTAGCACACTCTTTATTCTGAGATATAGCAACCCAACATAGTCTCTTCTCTCTGGAAGTGTGTTGGTTTGCATTAGTGCCCACACTGCAAGTGAAATGCTCCTCTAGAACGCAAACAAAAAAACATTTATTTTGCTTTTTATTTGTTCCTCTTTTGTCAAGAAGGTCTTCTTCAGTCTCTGAATTTGTTTGTGTCTTTGTAAATCCATCATAGTGTTTACATTTGATTTTATTGGCCTTTGGTGGGAGTTTCTTTATTTTTTCTTTCTTCTTACCAATTAGGTTTTTAGTAAACATTTGGGTTGGTTGTTGATTGGTTTGAAGAAATTTTTATATTATAGCCTCATTCTATGTGATTTCTTTTATCAATGATCTAGCTACATCTTAATTTTCCTTACATTTTAGTATTAAGCAAAAGAAAATAAAATTTTCATTAGTCGCATACATGTAGGTTTTGAATTTGAATTGGAGAAATTGCATTGAAATATCTATTTAGTAAGTTATGTTTGTTTCATTATTTATTGTTGCATTATTCTTTGTTTCTTCCCTCTTGTAGATATATCTTCATTGAAAATAAAAGAGTTCTTATTATCATACTAGTTGCATCATAGGGAATTTAGGTGAAATCGTATCATGAGCCTTGAAAGTGATTCATAATTGAAGATCAACTTCTAAAATTTACTCAATCAATATAAGGAGCATTTGGAACATTAACGACGCACATAGAGGTCTAGGCTAGAGACTTGTTCTCTCATATTTAAATGTAGGAGTTGTTGTTACTTGTTTGTGTTACATTCTGGGGGTAGTCGGTATTCCACATACATAAGTATATTGGATTGTTCTCCATGTATCCTTGGGAATATTGGATAGTGTTCCACGTATGAAAAGTATATATGAATACTTCTTATCGTACAAGATGCATTATACAGCACTACCATAGACTCCCCTTCCATGTACCTCTAACTATATTTTGGAAGTCTCCTATAGGTTTTTATCTGATGCAGGAGCATGTGACTCAGAGGGAAAAGTCTTCAAACATATCCCAAAAATCCAAAAAAATCTATAGGAAAGGGAGTGGGGTCCTTTAGCCAGCAATTTCCATGTTTTTTTAGTTCAAGATAGGATAGAATTGGGAATAAAACATGTTAATTATATTACAGATGGATAAGTTATAATAAAGCTTTATGCTTTAAATCATTCTATGTAAAGGATGATTTTGTAAAGGATAAGGTCTGAGAAGACTTTATCAATTAATTATAAATAAGACGCAATAGGACTCTTACAGAGGGGAGTGGTGCCCAGAAGCATTATTCCTTGAAAACTTTTCTCTCTGTTTATCTGATTTAATGGCCTTCTGTTAATTGAAAATTTGTATGCATGTATCGGCTAACTTGTTTCACTGTGAGTTGAAAGTTGATGAATTCACCTAATTTTCCCGCATGATGCTTGATTGAAGCTTAGGATCTTTTCCTTTTCATTTCAGCGTACGCAGGCTTCCTAACTTATTTTCAAAAGTTCTATGGCCAACTCTGTTTACACGAAGGATTCCTGATATTTCTTTAAGTGGAACATTGTTTCAGATGTGAAACATTATTAGATTGGTTCATGCCCGTATCAGGTCTGGACCAATATTGCATTGGAGAAATGCAAGTGGAGTAGAGAGCCTTTGGAGCTGCTGAAATGTGAAACTCCGACATTTTGGAGCCTAAACATTATAAAGAAGGGTGGAGAAAGGCGTCGGGTCCACGGAACTGATCACATTGCAAACCTGGAGAGGTCGTCGATAACTATTGGCAACTATATTGCGAAACCTTGATATTACGGACCCAAAAAGGTATAAAGAGGAGCATAAAGAGGCATCCGGTCCGCGAGGGCAGTCGCATCGCAAACTCGGAGGCGAACCAAGTGTTGAGGCTTTAGAAATAACCGATAGTGATTACCGATTATCGCATTGGAAAAAAAGGGAAGGAGGAACAGCATTAAACTTGTTGATAGTATATTGCATAAATTCCTCACTAAAAGCCCACTGATAGTGTTTTGGGTAATTCTTTTAGAATTACAGCTCCGATAGGAGTAGAGCCCTGTTTGTCAATTTACAAGGGTTGTGGTGGTCAGAGGGAATCCATGAGGCTATAAGTTTAATTATTAATACACAGATTGAAGCAGAGGGAGAAATTGGGGCTGATATTGAGGAAATTGCTGCCAGATTTGAGATGTTATCCATATCGCCTGCACCCAAGTCATCATTAGTGGTATCAGAGCAGCCAACTGACATTGGATTGAATCTCAGAAGCAGGAGAAGGAAAGTTACAATGGCTTTTAGGTTTGGAAGAGGACAAGGACGTGGTGGAAGAGGACGACCTATTGCAAATGCTGAAGTAATGGAAGTTGTGCAACAAATTAAAGCTAGATTGGATACATTAACTTCAGACGGAAACATAGATGATGGAGATGTTAGTGAACTTGAGATTGAAGCTACAGAGGAGGAAGTTGTAGAAATTACTCTCGAGATGAGGTTCTTTCAGTCAGTGTTGAGATCCATAGTCAGGCCAAAGACCGAGGTATCAGTATACCAAGGAGGACTGAATCTAGAAGAATTGATAGATTGGATTAATGACATGGAGAAATTCTTCGATTATGAAGAAACGAAAGATGAGAAGAAAGTGAAGTTTGCTATCACCAAGTTAAAATGCCATGCAGCGATTTGGTGGGATGGTGTGCAAGCAGAAAGGAAGAGACTTGGTAAGCAACTAATCAAGAATTGGAGTAGGATGGTAGCAAAGCTAAGAGGTAAGTTTTTACCAAGTAATTATCAGCAAACTTTGTTTAGACTAATGCAAAATCTTAGACAGAGATCTTTGACATTAAAAGAGTACACAGGGGAGTTCTATAAAGTAAGCATAAGAGCTGGAGAAGCCCAAGATACAGATGAGAAGGTGGCTAGATATATGAATGGCCTCAGGATGGACATTCAAGATGAGATAAGTCTACTATCTCCTAAATCAGTAGAGGAAGCTTATCAAATAGCATTGGAATCTAAAGAAAAACTAATGAGGAAGCAGTCTACCAGAGGGAGAGGTACTTTCTGAGGAAGTGGAAGTCAAGGTGGTAGAGGAAGATCTAAAACACCTAAAGATGGAGCTAGCAGCAGCTCAACCCAGCATGCACCCACAAGAGGTGATGCAAGAGGCAGAGGGAGTTTTTCTAGAGAAAGAGGAGGCAGAGGAAGGGGCAGAGAAATAAGATGTTACAAATGTAACAAGCTGGGAAACAAAGCCTTTGAGTGCCCAGAGAATGTAGAAAAAATCAGAGGAATGCAATTATTGCTCTAGTTGAGGGAGAAGCACCAGTGGTAGTAGTAGTAGAAGAAGAAAATATACCAGAAAGAGGAGAATATTTGGTAGTTAATAAAGTTCTAATTAAGCCAACAAAGGAGGTGGCTAAACCATCACAAAGGAAGACTTTATTCAGGATAGTGTGTAAAGTTCAAGGGAAATGTTGCCAGATGATCATTGATAGTGGCAACACTAATAATTTGGTCTCTACAGAAGTAGTGGAGAAATTGAAGCTGAAGACAATGAAACATCCAACACCTTACAAGGTGTCATGGTTACAAAAGAGACACCAACTGTTAGTAAATGAACAGTGTGAAGTGGAATTTCAGGTGGGCAAGTATAAAGATAAAATTGTCTGTGATGTGATGTCCATGGATGTATGTCACATATTGCTTGGAAGACCTTGGAAATATGACAAAGGAGCCATGCATGATGGGAAAAGAAACACCTACAAGTTTGGAAAGGATGGTGTCAATCATATGTTGCTGCCTCTGCAAGAAGAAGAGGTATCAAGATAGAAGACTGATCCACAAAATCTGTTACTTGGAATAAAGGAATACTTGAAGCAGACTGAAGAAAATGAGGTAAATTTTGCTGTAGTTCACAAGCCCAAGGTAATAATGACCTCTACTAAAGTTTTTGATTTACAAATTGAAATTCAAGAAATGTTGGAGAAATATTGTGATATTATTGTTGATGATTTGCCTAATGAATTACCACCCATTAGGAGAGTCAGTCATCACATAGATTTGATTCCTGGAGCAAGTCTGCCTAACAAAGTAGCTTACAGAATGACTCCTACAAAAAATGAAGAAGTTAGAAAGCAGGTACAAGAATTTCTTGCAAGGGGCTGATCAGAGAAATCTTGAGTCCTTGCGCAGTACCAACAGTGTTGAGCCCAAAGAAAGATGGATGCTGGAGAATGTGTATAGATTCAAGAGCCATCAATAAAATCACAATTAGGTATAGATTTCCCTTACCTAGAATTGAAGATTTAATGGATTGCTTGAGTGGAGCAAAATATTTTTCAAAACTAGATCTTAAAAGTGGGTATCATCAGATAAGGATAAGAGAAGGGGATGAGTGGAAAACCACTTTTAAGACCAATGAAGGACTATATGAGTGGAGAGTAATGCCTTTAGGGATGTCAAATGCACCAAGCACATTCATGAGACTCATGAATGAAGTTCTTAAAGAGTTCATTGGTAAGTTTGTGATAGTATATCTAGACGATATATTAGTCTATAGTGGCATTTAAATTGTCTTACAAAGGCTGCAGCAAGAAAAAATATTGTTGAATCTGAAGAAGTGTTCATTCATGAAAGAAGAGCTAGTATACTTGGGATTTGTTATTTCTATTGAAGGGCTGAGGATGGATCCAAAGAAGATCAAGGAAATTATGGAGTGGCCTTCACCCAAGAGTGTTTTTGAGGTAAGGAGTTTTCATGGTCTTTCTAGTTTTTATAGGAAATTCATTAAGAATTTTAGTAAGATTAATGCACCTATTATTGAGACCATAAAGAAGGACAAACAACCATTTAAATGGACTGCTAAAGTGGAAAAAAAGTTTCAGCTATTAAAGAAGAAGATCACTGAAAATCCTATTTTTGTTCTACCTGATTTTAACAAACCTTTTCAAGTAAAGTGTGATGCCAGCGGAGAAGCAATTGGAGGAGTTTTAAGCCAATAAGATAGAACAATAGCTTATTTTAGTGAAAATTTAAATGATTCAAAAAGGAAGTATTCTTCTTATGATAAGGAGTTCTACGTAGTTGTGCAGTCATTAAAGAAATGGAGGCATTATTTAATGTCAAAAGAATTTATTCTTTATTCAGATAAGCATGCATTACAGTTTATAATGCATCAGCCAAAGCTCAGCCAAAAACATGCTAAATGGGTAGAATATCTTCAAGGTTTTCATTTTGTTTCGAAGCATATAACTAGGCAGTCAAACAAAGTTGCAGATGCTTTAAGTAGGAGAAATGTATTGCTTCAAGAGTGTCAAATCCAAGTGTTCGGTTTTGATTTTCTTAAGGAATTATAGGAGACCGATTTAAATTTTAAAGAGGCAATTGAGGCTTGTAAAAACCTTGTTTTGGTGGATAGGAGAAAATGGTTGGATTACTTCCTACAAGATGGACTATTATTTAAGAAAAATCAGTTGTGCATACCAAACTGTTCAATGAGAGAGAAATTAATCAAAGAGAAACATAGTGGAGGACTTACAGGACATTTTGGTGTAGAGAAGACTTTTGAACAGCTAAACAAATTTTATTTCTAGCCGAAAATGAAATCTGAAGTGGAGAAGTATGTGAGAACTTGCAAAGTCTGCCAATATGCAAAGGGAAGGAGCCAAAACACAGGCTTGTATATTCCATTACCAATTCCAGATAGGCCTTGGGATATGGTAAGTATGGATTTTGTGTTGGGGTTACCAAAGACTCAAAGAGGTAATGATTCAATCTTTGTGGTAGTGGACAAATTTTCAAAAATGGCACACTTTATTCCATGTTATAAAACTAGTGATGCTTCTGACATTGCTAATTTGTTTTTTAAGGAGATTGTAAGACTGCATGGGTTGCCCAAAAGTATTGTCTTAGATAGAGATTCCAAATTTGTTGGAAATTTATGGAGGACACCATGGAAGAAGCTGTGAACTAAATTAAATTTCAGTTTTGCCTATCATCCACAAATTGATGGACATACTGAAGTTGTGAACAGGAGTTTAGGCAATCTTTTGAGGAGCCTTACTGTAGAATGTTAGGACCCCACTATGTATCATTTTTGCTACATATTTTGATACCACTTTACCCTTATAACCATGAATCCCAGTATCATTTTCATTCGCCTTTCCCCAAGGTATACAAAAACCTCTTCTTTATTATATGATTAATCTGTTTTGCATTTAATTCCATAATACTCTTATATTTTATCAGTTGAAGTGCATCATTGCTAATACAAATCCAAAGGTTGCAGATAAGCATATGCGGCCGTTGCTGAAACAGCTGACTCCGTTGCTGAAACAGCTGACTCAGTTGCTGAAACAGC
>APFE030295610.1:53134-64654 GCA_000404065.3 Pinus taeda | reverse complement strand
CTCCGGGATCCCACTCATCCACTTCTCCTCTTTTTCAGCATGATGAAATGATTCTCCTTTGCCTTTCATCCCTGATGTTCACTCCGTACTTTCAGCAGACCGAGAATTGTATCTTGTATGGCTATCCCGCTCCGTACCCCCTTGTGACCAAGAAAACGCTCGCATGCCTCAATCTGTGACTCCATGCCCAATGGTTCGAAACTTATCGCACCTTACCGTGCCTCTTTGTTTGAGAATCCTACCTTCTTTCCGACCACAATCAACACTCCCTTGAAGTCAGAAAGCTAGCCTAAAATCATCAACTAAGGTTGAATCAAAAGGAGAGAGCCCTCTCCGATTGCAGGTGGGCTAGAACCTGTAATCAGAAGATTGGTTTGTGGTTACCTCGGCCGTATCCCTATTAGGATCCTAGGGACAACTTGAGTGATAACAAGATCCAATGGATTTTAGGTAGAACGTTCCTTCGTCTTAAATTCAACTATGATCTACTTTCCATGCCGACAATGTTTGCATATGGATTTTGTTGGTTTTGTTATTTCAGAAATTTCTTTGACCCCTTCCTTCTTGCAGACCTTGACAAGGTTGTTAAAGTGAATGTGACCCATTCTTCTATGCCATAGCCAACTTTCATCCTCCTTTCCTACACATCATGTTTCCTTTCCAATTTCATCTAGATAATACATATTATTATGTCCTTGAGATGTTGTAGCCACTACTTTACCTATCTTATTCTTTCTTATTTCACACTTTTTGGAGTCAAAAAGAGCTTTATGCCCCTAGTCGCACATTTGACTCATGCTCAACAAATTGTGATTCAAGTTTTCAATAAGCAAGACATTTTTTTCCTTGGCACCTTTACCTCCAAGCTTAATCGTGCCTTTTCCCAGAACTTTGGATGATCTATCATTTTTGAATGACATTGTTACATGTTTGTCCTTTCGTAATTCTATGAGCATGTCCTTGTCTCCTGTCATATGCTTCAAATAACCATTTTTTATTAACCATTCACGTTTCTTTCATTCTGCAGTGAATGCAAGGTTGTGTATCTCATCTTTCCTTTTCCATAATCTTGAAGAAGCATTGAATTATGGCTTTGTCTCTTTCAAAGAAGTGCTCATTCGACAATATTGTGTTGTATAACCAAAATTATTACACCTAGGAAATTCAAATTCATTGTTTAATAATGAAAAACTTTTGTAGCCTTGATTGCAATATCCACGAGGTCTCATGACATAGTTATCATAGGTTCTTGTGTTTCTAGAATTGCAATTCATAGCTTTGTGCCCAAAATTGTTTCAAGAATAAAAACACTAAGGAAAAGAGTTTGATACTTGGAGGAAGAGAAACTTCTTGGTGGTACATTTCTCCTTGAACCTTCCTGTGAGTTGTTAGCTAGTTGGTTCTTGGGCATTTTTCTAGTTGGTTGATCCTGAGTTGAAAATGATTGTTCCTTCTTGTTGGATTCTTTAATAAATTTGGCATAACTTTTGTGTTCATCGCCCTTCCCTGTTATGGAACTTGATCCCTTAACAAAGTTCATATTATATCCTAAACCAATTTTGTCATCACATGACTCATGATTACTTATTATCTCTTCTAGTATTTTTGAGTTGTTCATGAAGCTTTGCTGAACATTTTCCTTCTTGGCTTCCTTTAAGAGAGAGAGTATTTCAGCTTCTGATCTTTCTCTCATCTTGGAGATTTCTTTCAATTCCTTTCCAGTGAGTGTTTCTTCAATCTTCTTTGCTTCTTCTAATTGTGTTTTCAAATCGATAATGATCTTTTTAGAGTCCTCATATTTTTATTTTAGTTTAATTAGTTCCCTTTTCAATTTTTTGACTTATCAATTCGCCTTTCGGGTCAACTTCTCCCTCCACATTTTCTTCGTCTTCACGAACATCTTCATTTTCAAAAATCATAAACAATACCTATTCTGATTCACTATTGCTATCACTATCACTGTCAAATGTTGAATTGTCTTCCTTAGAGTAGAAGATTTTCTTAGGCATTTTCTTTTTACCTTGTTTCTTGTTTCCCTTTTGATTTTTTTTCTTGGGAGCTTCATCTTCCTCATCGATATCAGAAAGCTTTTAATGCGAGGAGAAGTTTGAAGCAAAATGACCAATTCTTCCACAACTGAAACACTTTAGAGAGAGCTTACCTTTGTAATTGTTAGTTCCTCTCTTGAGTTTCCTCATGAGGTTGGATACTTCTTCATTTGAGTCCTCACTGTTAGTTTGAATGGGATTTTGTCTTGATTCTTTCTTGTTGTTTCTTGTTTTATTTGAGGCCTTGAATGCTGCTTCAATTGTATAAATGACTCTTCCTTTTCAATCCTTATTTCATAAGTTGTAAGAATCCTATGTAGATCGTCCATGCTAAGATTGTTAAAGTTTGATCTATCTTCTAGACATAAATTTTAGGATTAAATGTTGCTGGAAGAGATTTTAGAACATTTTTTACAATAAATTTTTATATGTTGGTTCTCCCAGTCCTTCCAAGGTATTCATTACTTCATCCACTTGTTGAAAATACGCTGCAATATTCTCGTCTTCTATCATCTTAAGTTACTCAAATTTATCTCTAAAAATTTTAACTTTTGCTTCTTTAACCTTCAATGAGTCTCCTTCATATATGTTTTGTATCTTGCCCCAAATTTCCTTAGTTTTTTTACAACCTAATGCTTTAACATAGACAAATTCAGTGAGTCCACTCATAATGGCATACTTGGCTTTTGCATTATTCTTGACAACTTTCTTACCTTTCTCATCTATTGGAAGAGAGGTTTGTGCATGAAAACCCTTTTTGACTAGTTCCCAAATATCACATCCTTGTGCAAGTATTTATACTTGCATCCTTCCACTCTATAGTGCATAGATTTTCCCGTTAAATAGAAGAACTACATTCTTGGTGCACTCCCCGATCTCCCTTCAACGGTCAGACTGATTGTACAGGGACCTGCTCTGATACCAATTGTTGGAATTACTAAGGGGGGTAGTTAATCAATATTTCACTTACAATTAGTTAAGTTATATTTTATGATCATTTATTATCTTCAACAATAAACATAAAAAAATAGTGCACAAAATCACGACATTATACACAATTTTTAGGTGGAAACCCTTCCGAGAGAAAAATCACTGAATGCTTCTCTAATAATTTTATGAGTGCATCAATACATCAACACAACCTAAAAAGGGAAGCCCAAAATCCTTAGTGCTCAAAAACACGTTCAAGATTTATTAGGTAGCTCTGACACCTGAAAGGATGCTACAACACCCTGCTTTACCAACACCTAATGGAAGGATGCTTCAATGTCCTACAAGATCCAACTTTCCCTATCACCACCCTACCACCCTGAAGTGTTTTCGAGCTTCAATGGTAAGGTGACTTCAATAATTTGCCTAGCACCACCCAAACACCCTAAAAAGATAAACAAATTGACACACTAATGTGGGTTCATGTACTAGGGACAATGACCCACTTACATCATCAAAACATATAACAATGAAATACCAAACGCTGAAACTCTTACTACAAAACCATAAAAAATCCCTTACTACAAGATTCAATTGATGAAAAATGACTCATTTTTCCAAATGGTTGTAAGTAATGATTCCAATGATTGATCAAACTATTCTTCCCTTACTGTTGATTATGACACCCTGCAAAAGTGGTGGAAAATGTAATCCTTGTTGTTGTAAGCTGATTACTGAAGAAACCCTTACTGTTGTACAATGATTAAAGATGAAAGATTTTCTACAAAAATGATGTAACAATGAATACATTGTTGTAGCCAAATTGATGATAAATCTCAAGCCTGTTGGAATTCTGAGAATGATGAGATAACACTGTTGATGATGACATATTTCACAACCCCTTTAGTAAATAAACCATAATACTCCAACTTCCAAATTCAAGAGACAATGACACTGTACTCCTATCCTTCAAAAACCTCCATTAATGTATTGTTCACATCACTGTGTATAATGCTTAATGTGGAATAATCATGTCAATGTAGGAATGAAACTAGGCCAATGATAGTAGTCATGATCATCTTTACGATATTTCCAAGGTGACTGTTGAAATGTGGCAACAAGAATATTCCAATTTAATTTGTCCTTGAATTAAATTGTGAATTAAAATCGAATTTAGCCTTAACAACTACTTGGAAATAATTAATTAAGTTATTTTGACTTGATTAGTTGGAGAAATTCAAGTTAGAAGTCTTTCTGAAGTCATGCAAGAGTTATCCATTAAATTAAGGAGATAAGATTGAGTTATATATGAGTTATAATTAATTAAATCAGTTTACTGAGTTAAGTATAGTTAAATTAGTTCCAAATTGTTTGAGGAACTAATGGTGAGTTAACAGTCAGTTGATGCATGCATGCACTCAACTAGTGTACTCCAGTTCACTGAAGATTCCCTCATCAGAAACTCATGCATGCCTATTCTGAGAAAGACCCAGTTGAGATTAAAGGCAAGGACGATGTACTATCACTTGATGTGTTTTCTTATAAAGAAAACTCATGCATGCAGTCAAGGATCATTCCTTGAGGATTGCGCAGTTCTAACAATGTGTGAGATCAGAGTGTTCCACTTGGTTGAAGGAGAAGCATCCCAGAGGAACAACACAAGGAAATAGGAGCTTGGAGGGCAGAGAGGAAGGCTTGAGATACGCCAAGTTTGCTTGTGAGAATTTGTGAGGATTGTACTGAGAGCTGGCTAGCTGTGAGAGCTAAGGCTTTATATAATTCCTATGTATTTCCACCTTGTATGATAATATAGATAGCGGGGTTTTTAGCTGAGGCTTTCCCCAAAGTATTCTCATGTGTATTGTGCATTGATTCTTCTTCTTCTTGTTATATTGTTCAACTTTGTCTTTAAGCTTCCGCAAATTGATAGTAGAAGTAGGTTATAGTATTCTACTTTGATTTATATTGCATTATCGGGTTAACCTACAAGAAGATTTTCTACATGGTATCAGAGCTAGATTTGTAGAAATTTTCTACATTCAAATGGAGCTGTGAATAGTACAGTAAGAAGAGAATTCGAAGTTTGAAGTTCGGGGTTGCAGGGAAAATCGAATTCATATCATACTTCAATGTTGGCCAATGGCGTTCTATGGCTTGAGAATCAAGTATGCCTTGGAAGGTAGCTCAAATTACATAGCATGGAAAGATAGAATGGAAGCTGTATTAGAAGACAATGGCTTGAAGGAATTCATTGATCAAGAAATCCCAAAGCCAACTTCAACTAATTCACATGAGTTCGCTGAGTGGAAGAAGTGTGTGGCGAAGACGAGAAAGATCATCCTTGAGGGAGTTCGAGACCATATTGTCTTGAGTCTCCATGGGAAGGATACTCCATTTTCATTGTGGAATACATTGAAGGACCTCGACCAGAACAGTAGTGACCAGAGGAAATTGGCGCTCAAGGATAAGCTTTCAAGAATCAAGATGGGGATGGTGATACTATTTCCACATATCTGAACAAGATCACCACTTGTAGAGATGAGCTTGGCAGTGTGGGAATAACTACTAGTGATGATGATATGGTGAGCCTTGCTCTCCTTGGCCTTCCAAAGAGTTGGAATAACTGCCAGGACTTTGTGAATGGAAGGGAGAAACTGCCAAATTGGGAACGACTGTGGTCGGATCTTATGCAGGAGGAGATCGGGAGGAGCACATGAGATGGTTCTTAATCCAAGGATGATGATGAAGAAAATATGGCCTTAGAAATTAAGGCAAAGAAATGGAAGGTGAAGGCTTCCCATTTCAAATCGAATTCTTCTCATGGAGGGAAGAAGGCGACATGTCTAAAGTGAGATGCTTTACTTGCCATGAGATGAGACATTATGTGACTAATTTCCCATCGAAGAAGTCCAAGAAGGGATCCTCGGAAGGATCGGAAGGTGAGTCATTAGCCTCTTAATTCGAAATGGACTTTACCCTCATTGCATGCATGGTGTCATCAATGATGGGTTGTGTCTGGTATCTTGATAGTGGAGCCTCATTCTACATAATTGGTGATAAAAATTTATTTAGTTCCTTGGAGGAGAAGACCTTAGGATGCGCATAGAGATGGGTGACGACGGAAGGTATAGTGTTTCAAGAGTGGCCATGGTTTCTTTTAAAAGGGATCATGGAGCTCCTATCACCTTGACATATGTGAAGTATGTGCCTGGACTGAAGAAGAACTTGTTATTGGTCACGATGTTGGAGGATAAAGGCTACAATGTTGTTTTCAGTAAAGGAAAGGCATTCCTCAGACACATAGCCAAGGGTCATACCAAGAGGATAGGGATTCAGGTGAAGAATCTCTATAAACTAGAGGTAGATGATTATGCAACATTGAGTACGAAAGCAGAATTGGTGCAAAGCCAAGACATTAGTGAGTTGTGGCACAGACCATTTGGCCATTTTGCATCATGGGAATTTGAAGATAATGCATCAGATATCTACAAGACTTCCCCAAGGTAAACTTGAGCAAGATGACACATGCAAAGGTTATACCTTGGGAAAGTACACCAAGTCTTCCTTTCATGATCGAGAAAGTTGAGAAAAGGCTATCTTAGAGTGAGTTCATACTGATGTGTGTGGACCATTCTCGACGACATCCACAATGAAGCAAAGGTATTATGTGATTTTCATTGATGACTATTATCGTAAATGCTGGATTTATTTCATGTAGAAGAAGGACCAAACTTTCACAAAGTTTTGTGAGTTCAAAGATTTGGTCGAGAAGGAGTCAGGGAAGAAGATCAAGGCCTTGCGAAGTGACAATGTGGAGAATATGTCTCTCAAGAGTTTAAGGACTTCTATGCAGCGGAAGGAATTAAACGAGAGTTGACAACACCTCATAACCCACAGCAAAATGGGGTGGCCGAGAGGAAGAACATAACTATTTTAGGGGAATCACGGGAAATGTTGCATGACCAAGGCCTACCACTTCACTTGTGGGCTAAGGCATGCTACACATCAGTCTATTTGCATAATAGAAGCCCGCATGACATACTTGGGATGAAGACACTAGAGGAAGCTTTCTCCGGTAAAAGACCAGATGTGGGTCACTTCAGGATCTTTGGCTCATCGGTATATTTCCATGTGAAAAAGGATGCACGGAAGAGGCTTGAGCTGATAGCATAGTTGGGGATATTTGTGGGGTACACTAATACACCTCACAACTATCAGGTGTCCTTGCCTACCAGTCGGAGGACAGTGGTTCACAGAGATCTCAAGTTTGATGAGAAGAAGACCATGCAAGTTTCCCTTGAGAGGGAGCTCCAACTACAGGTTGTGGAGGAATTATTAGTTCCTAGGGAGGAGGAGCCTCAAACTGATGCAGAGAAACCGCATGCAGAGGTTCCAGGAGTGGAGACATCCACTCAAGCAGAGTCTTCTAGAGACGGACGAAAGCACACAAGAGAAGATGATAGATTGTTGGAGGATGTGAGAGAGAATATGGGAACACCTTCTTCTTAGCGCAGACATAGGAGGTCACCTGAGAGGTACACTGGATACATGGCACTTGCTGGGGAATGTGTTGAGACTGAGCCATCTTCCTTTGATGAATTAGTGTAGGGTTGATGCTATGGTGGAGGAGTATGACTCCATAGTTCGTAACAGTGTTTGGGACATGGTTCCAAGATTGGAGAACAAGTCAGTTGTGAGTTCTCGTTGGCTTTACAAGGTAAAGCAAGTTGTTGATGATGGGAGGATCATGTTGCTGCAGTATATTTCAATAGAGGAGCAAGATGCTGACATTTTGACAAAGGCATTTTCAAAGTGTAAATTCGAGTTCCATAGAGACAGGATCGGGGTGGAAGATAATCCCTTTCTAGTTGAGAGGGAGTGTTGAAATTTGGCAACAATAATATTCCAATTTAATTTTCCCTTGAATTAAATTGTGAATTAAAATCGAATTTAGTCTTAACAACTACTTGGAAATAATTAATTAAGTTATTTTGACTTAATTAGGTGGAGAAATTCAAGTCAGAAGTCTTTCTGAAGTCATGCAAGAGTTATCCCTTAAATTAAGGAGATAATATTGAGATGATTACATAGGCCGCAAGGACAAGGGACTCATTTTCTCTGGTTCCTTTAATTAAATTGTAGAGATATTTCTCTCTAATCCCTTCGTTGGTCCACTTAGTAATGTGCCATAGAGATGAAGCTTTCAGGACTTGACATGATCCTTCCTCAGAATAGACCAAGTGTGCAAGAAGAATCTATCCCAAACAAATCCCAATATATTGCAAACCAAACCAACGAATCCCATGTTAATATCCCACATAAACCCTTCTCATTTGATGTTCAATGTTGAGTTTGATAACCAATGAGGTGGAATATAACACACTTTTATATATGATTAAGGGGATTCAAGTGGGAATTTCAAGTTTCTTTGAAGGAGGGAAATATAGAATTTAAAAATTCAAATATTGAATGGAGAAAACCCCTCTTAGGGTTTTGAATTTTTGAAAGTAATTTTCTTTTTAGGCTTAAAACCTTTTTCATGATTTTTGAAAGATTTGAAACCCCTTCAAAATAGAATTATGTCATAATTAAGATTGTTTTATTCTTTGTAGTAGAGCCTTATTGCATAGCCATTTGACATGACCAACGAGGAGATGCCACATCATCACCCTTGGGAGTTTTTGGCCACAGTATGGGGTATTCAATGTAAAAAAAGAATATCTCTTAAATACTGGGATCTCATGGCGTGTCACATACCACGGGAATCAGATGGATGAAGATAATCCATCAAGTATTATCCTAACTAAAAAAACCATAATTTTCCATGTCATTTTTGTCAACAAAAACGAGGCTTCACTGGCCGCTGCTTGGATTGACATCAATGAAAACCATATTTCATCAATACCCCCCTTTAGCATTGATGAAAACACACAAACACGCCTACAATTTCTACTCCTCTTGACTTCATGTCATTGATATTCTTGTCCTACTTTCTCTCCCCCTTTGACATCAATGGTAAAGTGTGACTCGTGTTGGTAATTTGTATGCTGATATGTGTTGAAGAAAGTGTAACTAGGTTTGGTATTCATAACGACATTTAATTATGACTGATGTAATAAAGAGAAAAAAATTATTTTTGTATGCCTTACTGTATGGGTTTCATGAGCAAGAGGTTTATTTATTAGTGGCTCTCATTGAGAGTGATCCAAATTGGATCCATGAAGAATAATGAAAAGAACCATGGCTGTACTAGGTTGGGACAGACTTCAAAGAATTCAGAACATCGATCAAAAACACCTCTGAAATAGTGCCAGTTAGCAGCCAGCGTGGAACAACGAGGACCTCGATCAATGCGCGCTGACCGAGGTCCATGGAGACTGTGCAGGAGGCAAAACTAGCCCCTGGGGAGCCTAGATTGGGAAACAGAGGGAGTTTGTGATGCGTGATTGCTGGGCAAAAACCCTCAAGAAGGAGAGGCCCCGAGCACTTGGTCGCATGAAAGCTGGGAAAACCATGGGGAAAAAGAAAAAAAGAAACTAAAGGCTAAGGCGGAACTCGCTCCGAAAACCGGTGGTATTGATCGGGGGCACCCACGGGCGGTAAACAGTTTTGGCGAAAACAAAATGATTCCACTCAGCGCCCAATGCATGGCAAGCGGAGGAGAGAGAAAACCGCCACTCATTGAGCGCTAATGGTCGAGCAAGTCCATCGCTTGAAATTACCGGATGGCATCGGATCTGGGGGCTCCAGATCTAATGACTGAGATCACGCCCAATGGAGAAGATGGAATTGATGGAGGATTAAGCTACGATATGTAAGAATTTGAAGTCTGAATTTACCACCAAGGTGGTGGATGACTTGTTCCATAACGTAACTGAAGAACCAAACCGATGAAACAGGCTGGCATAGTTCGTAGGAGGACAAGTGGCCACTTCCTGTGAGTCCGATGATGACGCTGAGACAGGGAACTCCAAGCGAAGCTGTAGCAGGCGAATCAACGGAGGGGAAGAGGAATCGAACCTCCATGAGCTCTAATGGCTTTAAAGCCATGAACAGAGAACATAAAGGACATGGAGAGGAACACCGAAGACAGAAGAATAGAGAAAATAGACAGAGAGAAAAATGTAGTGAAAAGACAAAGGGCTGAGCTGACCAAAGGCAACATCGAGCACTAGAGGACTTGAGGAATTCGAGCCATCCCTGAAGGGGATTTGTCAGGACCGAGCACCACATTGGGCTCCTTCCATTGTAGAACCGAGAGGTCAGAAAGCTGGTAAGACCAAGAGTCTATGTACTCTAGTGGCTTGGGAAATCCAAGAACCACCCTGCCAAGCTATCCTGTGACAAAAGACTCATATTGAGCTCCTTCTTTGTAAATTCTCTGCTTTAAGACACAGTAAAAGAAGGCCACCACTGAACGTTGGACTGGAGATGTAGCCCTGGAGGATAGGGTGAACTCCTTATTAATTCTTGTGTTCTTATATTTTCTTACTATATTTCTCTACTGTCTTCGATTTTCAAGTGTCTATGTATTGGCAATCTGATCAATCCATTATTTAAATAACTTAGACACCCACTAGCACATGAGTCTGTAATACCTTCAATTAAAAATTCTTAACTGAGGTCACTCATAAGATGATTATCAGATCAAGTGGTATCAAAGCTTTAGGTTGTAAGGTTAGACAAGCTTGTGTTGGTTTAGCTGTTGAATGCTTACTAGATCAAAGCTCAAATTAGGAGAAGGAGAGTTGATCGAAACTAATCCTGAAATTGGGAGAGTGTATCCTCGGAAGACAATGTCAGAGGAAGGTTCTGTGGGGCCAGACCCTCAATTCATAGAGAGTTTCCTAGCTATAGAGTCTATGGTAGAAGAAATGTATAGGGACTTTAGAAAGCATAAGGATGAAGATTCATCAGGTTCTAAACAAGATTAAGAAGAAGAAGAATCTCATAACTGTTATCACTCAAAAGGAAAAGGGAAAGAGGAAAACTTTCTCACACGTCTAATAGCCCTGTGCATAACAATAAAGAATCTTTGATCAAGCTAGATGTTAAATTTGATTTGCCTATATATGATGGAGAGCTAAATGCTGAAAAGTTGGAAAATTGGATTAGACAAATTGATGTGTATTGCAAAGTGTAGAACATTGACTCAGACAAGAGCAAAATTCAGCTGGCAAGCCTATGCCTAGGAGGCACTGCCTTGTTTTGGTGGGAAGGCAGAACCTAAGCTGACATGAAAAGACATGGCAAGACTATCTCTGTCTGGAATGAATTTGTTTCTGCCATCAAGAAGTAATTCTATCCATTGGCCTACATGCAACAAGCCATGATGAGTTGGCAAACTCTTCGGCAGTTGAAAGGGAAAAGTGTGCAAGGGTACACTCAAGAATTTAGAAAGAGAGAATTAATTCTAGGGATCTCATTAGATTTACCAGAGACTCTTTTGAAGTACATTGGTGGTCTACACAGCTACATGAGGCATACTATCCTCATGTTTAATCCCACTAGTATAGATGAGGTATCTGTACAAGCTACTCAT
>APFE030295610.1:11734-51228 GCA_000404065.3 Pinus taeda | reverse complement strand
AGCTCCCTTACATGCTTTGACATGATTGAACAAGGTGTTTCAGTGGGGAGGCAAACATCAGAAAGCCTTCAACACCTTGAAAGAAAAGATTAGTACAACACCTGTATTAACACTGCCTGCTCTACAAAGACCATTTGAGATCCAAACAGATGCCAGTGACTATGCCATGGGAGAAGTGTTGACACAACATGGTAAACCCATATGTTATCATTCCGAGACTTTTAATCCTACAGTAGTTAACTATCCTACATATGATAAAGAATTGTATGCATTAATTCAGAGTGTGAAAAAGTGGAAACATTACTTAATGGGCAAATAGACAGTAATACATACTAATCATCAACCACTTCAATATCTACACTCCCAAACTAAATTGCAGCAATCAAGGCACTACAGATGGATGAGCTTTCTACAACAGTTTCATTTAGTCATCAGATATAAAACGGGCATACATAACAAAGTTGCAGACATGTTATCTAGACCCATTATCAATGCATCTACTACAATTAAGCATAATTAGGTACTACATGAAAGCTACGTTGAACAATATGCTCAAGATATAGACTTTAAAGATGTATATGCAACTTTGAGTCAATGCAAAAGAGTAGAAGAATTGGATTATCATGTATAGGACCGACTCTTATATCATTGTGGGAAACTCTGCATTCCACAAACTGAGAGAGTAAAGATAATTAGAGAAGCACACACTTCTCTGATATCAGGTCACTTTGGGGTAAGTAAAACAGTTGCATAGCTGCAAAGATTTTGTTATTGGCCAAGAATGAATGAGACAGTTTCTAGATATGTAAGACGGTGTACTATGTGTGCTAAAAGAAAGCTCAGCAACAGAAAACTAGGCTTGTACACTCCATTACCCGTACCTTCTCACCTTTGGGAAAGTGTTTCCATGGATTTTGTTGGAGGTCTACCTAAATCTAGGAAAGGTCATGATTACCTGTATGTTGTTGTGGATAGGTTCAGCAAAATGTGTATTTTGATGCCTTGTAATAAGAAGATTACAACTAAACAAACTGCAAAACTATTCTTTGAACATTTATGGGTTCATTTTGGATACCCACTTCCATTGTATCTGATCGAGACACCCGATTTGTGGGGAAGTTTTGGTCAAGTCTGTGGGAATTGATGGACACAAAACTAAAGAAAAGCACAACTTTTCATCCACAAACTGATGGCCAGACAAAAGTAGTTAACAGGATAGTGATCCAGTTTCTTAGAGGATATTGCAGCAAACATCCTAAGCTTTGGGATGAACATTTGTGTTATGTGTAGCATGCTTACAATAGAGAAAAACACTCTTCTACACAGAGATCTCCTTTTGAGACCTGTTTTGGTTTCACACCAAGGTCTCCTTTGGATTTTGTCTTTGGTAAAGATACCACAGTTGATGGACACAATGATGTGGACAAGGCAACTAGGTTCATTGAACAGATCCAGGAGATCCAGTAGGCAGTACAAGAACAATTGGAAAAGACCCAAGCCAAATAAAAGGCTAGGCATGACAAGCATCGGATGGAGCATAGTTTTCAAGTTGGAGACTAGGTCTAGCTGTATATCAACAAGGACAAGATGCAAGGTGAAGGTAAGAAGCTAAAGCCTATCAGGTATGGACCCTTCAAAATACTTGAGAAGATTGGTGAAAATGCTTTTCACCTTGATCTACCAACTTACATCCACATCTACTCAGTCGTAAATGCAGATTGCTTGAGATTATTTGAACCTTCAATGATTGAGGATCCTGAAGAGCAAAGTTAGTTGCCTTCTATTGACCTGTTACTCGAGTATCTTAATGAATTGCAGGAAGACACAGTGCTGGACAGGAAGGTGAGGACAACACAGGGGAGATATTGAGTACCTCAGAATTGGGCTCAGAGGTTCGAAGCCGAGCAGTGTAAAGTGGATTGAGATTGGACAAGTGAGACAGTAGTACCCTTACCTAGTCGATGCTTGAAAGAAAACTAACTTTTGGTGGTCCAAAAGATTTTTAGTGGGAAGGTTGTGATCCGAATTGGATCCATGAAGAAGAATCAAAAGAACCATGGCTATACCAAGTCGGGGCAGACTTCAAAGAATTTAGAACAATGATAAAAAACACCTCTAAAACAGTGGTAGTTAGCAGCCAGCGTGGAACGACGAGGACCTCAATCAAAGCGTGCTGACCGAGGCCCATGGAGATTGTGCAGGAGGTGAAACTAGCCCTTGGGGAGCTCGAATCAGGAAACATAGGGAGTTTTTGATGCGCACCCTCAAGAAGGAGAGGCCCCGAGTGCTTGGTCGCATGGGAGCCAGGAAAACCACGGGGAAAAAGAAAAAAAGAAGCTAAAGGCTAAGGCGGGACCCGCTCCGAAAACTAGCGGTATTGATCAGGGGCACCCTCGGGCGATAAGTAGTTTTGGCGAAACAGAGAGATTCCACTCAGCACCCATGCATGGCAAGCGGAGGAGAGAGAAAATCGCCGCTTGTCGCGTGATAACAGTAGAGAAAGTCCACCATGCGAAATGAGCGGATGGCGTCGGATCTGAGGGCTCCAGATCTAACAGCTGAGATCGCGCCCTATGGAGGAGATGGAATTAACAGAGGATTAAGCCGCGATATGTAAGAATTTGAAGTCCGAATTGACTGCCAAGGTGGCAGATGACTCGTTCCATAACGTAACTAAAGAACTGAACTGTCGAAATAGGCTGGTGTAGTTCACAGGAGGACAAGTGGCTGCTCCCTGTGAGAGCGATGATGACGTTGAGACAGGGAAGTCCAAGCGAAGCTGTAGCAGGCAAATTGATGGAGGGGAAGAGGAATCGAACCGCCATGACCTTGAATGGCTTTAAAGCCATCAACAGAGAATAGAAAGGACATGGAGAAGAACACCGAAGACAAAAGAACAGAGAAAACAGACAGAGAGAAAAAAGCAGTGAAAAGACAAAGGGCCGAGCTGACCAAAGGCATCATCGAGCACCATAGGGCTTGAGGAATTCGAGCCATCCCTGAAGGGGATTTGTCAGGACCGAGCACCACATTGGGCTCCTTCCATTGTAGACCTGAGAGGTCAGAAAGCTGGTAAGACCAAGATTTTGTGTACTCTAGTGGCTTGGGAAACCCAAGAACCACCCTACCAAGCTATCCTGTGACATGAGACTCATATTGAGCTCCTTCTTTGTAAATTCTCTGCTTTAAGACACAACAAAAGAAGGCCACCACTGAAAGCTCGACTAAAGATGTAGCCCTAGAGGATTGGGTGAACTTCTTATTAATTTCTTGTGTTCTTATATTTTCTTACTCTATTTCTCTGCTATCTTCCATTCTCAAGTGTCTATGTATTGGCAATTTGATTGATCTGTTGCTTAAATAACTTAGACACCCACCAGCACATGATTCTGTAGTACTTTCAATAAAATTTCTTAACTGAGGTCACTCATAGGGTGATTATCAGATCAAAGAGCCTTAGGATTTCTTAATATGTCAAAGAGTCAAGGTCATGTATGAAGAAGCTCTTCTTGAGCATGAGAAAAATGTATTTGAATCAACCTAGTGTCTAGATCAACCCTCCGAGACAAGTACAATCATCTTGAACAAGTCAGACAAAAAAACAATATAAAGAGTAGTCATGCTGACTCAAATAAAGTGACACAATGATTCACTAACATGTTGGATTATTATGGAGACATAACTACTATATATACCCTATTGATCTTCACAAAAGTATAGGACAAAAAACTCAGATTCCTTTGTGATTTTCGTGGGTATAGGCAGAATATAATCTCAGACATCTTTGAAGTCTTCGATGATAATCACAGTGAGAAAGGACAGTGCTAAGACCTCGCAATCTCAGAAGGTATTTGTTCTTCAGATGGGTAATATAATGAGGATCTCAGTGGAGGTAGAGAACACACTCACTCTCGACATACTACATGTAGTCTCTAATCTAAGTGATCTCAAAGTGCATTCTCAGCATGCTATCTAGTCACAACTATTGTATTAGATTATTTGTAATAAATAATATCAAGGTAATATATTCTCAGTATACCTTGTCTCAACATTCTTTCTGAACACATAATTGTGACTAATTTCTTGACATAATATTTGTCTTGGCATAATCGAGTCTCGGCTTAACTATGATGAAAAGAATCTTGATGATCTCACCGAAGCATACTCAGTCTTGGTATATTCATGATGAATATATCTCACAACAACATGCTTGTTGGCTTAATGGGGCCTGACCCTGGTTCAAAGTTAATTTAGCCAAACAAATCCTGGTACTACTGGCCCTTTCGGTAATAGTTCATGGAGCACGGACTGAGGTCTCACCCGAAGTAGTATGCGAGGGTGCTAGAACCAGGTTTTCACACCCTGGATATGTCTGAGGAGTCCAACTGGTTCGTGGTTTGACCCTATTGTAGGTTGCTTCACACACTTTCCTGTACCTCACAGCCTGATATACGACCTTTGCGCAACCCCACCCAGGGGCTAAACGCCGCGCTTCTATGTTATTACCCAAGACTTTACTGGTATTCCAATGTTAGTTGATTATTTTAGCCTACTTGCATGCTTTAAGTTATACTTAACAACATAAACCATTCATATAGGTGTGCGCGGTAAATAAATAATATATTTGCAAATTATATCAATCATTCATTAACCCAAGAACAGATACATAGAATTATAATAAAACTTCTCTTTATTAATTCCTTCCTCAGTTACAGACTCGACTTTGCCCCGCGCACTCAGCTGCAAGGGTTCACACACTCAGCTGCGGACTACTAGGCCTCTACGCACTCAGCTGTAGAGCCTTCTCCTACTCAACGACCCAAAGACACTTTACACTTTGACTCAATCACTTCGACTCTTCTTATTAATTCTTTTCTACTTAGACCTTTGCTCTATTTTATACAATCCCATGGTCCACAGACCATGGGTAGGTTTATCTAGCCGACATTACATTTCAAAACTAGGGCAGACAACCCTGTGACCTTATCATGTTTTCGCACCCTGTGCCTGCAATTCGCAGAGCTTTACAACAAGATTCGGTCAAAACTTGGGCTTTGAGCCCCAAAACATGCCTTGGGGGGATTCCATGCCCAACAGACCCACAACACAAATGTCATGACTCATCCTCGAGTCACTCTTTATGCACGACGATCTTTGCACGGAGTCCCGCCAACTGTTCTTGAATTGCGCAGAGGTCAGCAACGCACTCAGCTACTGCATACGCTGTTCCAGGACCTATGTGTCGGGAGTGCTTCTCTGCATCGATGTTTGCATCCCCTGCATGTGTGAAAGCTTGCCTTCGATGTCTGTCGTGATGGTGAAGGCCTTGTTGATCCAAGGTTGGACACGCACTTTTATGCCTGTTTCCTTATGTCGTGCTGCCTCCACCTGCTCCTTTAATGCTTTAGCCTATTGCATCCACACAAGCCTCTGGGTGAGGACCACCGTCTGTGTAGTTCCTTGGACATTGTCATACTGCTGTTGGATTTCTCGCGCTTCTGTCTCTAAGCACTGGATGTTGGGTTTCTCTTGCAGAGTTGTGAGGACCTCAAGTGATTCTTCCAACACGCTGGTGCAGTCTCGCACTTCACCTCCGATTTCCTCCAATTCCACTGTGATAGTGCTAGCGCACTGTTCTTTGGCTTCCGGTGGAGTGGATGGCTTTGCCTTTAATTGCAGCTCGGTGATTTGAAGGTTCAACTCCAGCTGAACCTTTGTCATTTCTTCCCTGACCTCGCGGACCCCTACTGCTAACCTGTGGATCTACACCTCCACTGGTATATATGCTAGGATGAAAAAATCTAGGATGCTTTGGCAAGAGTCGTCTATCACCTATACTAGATGTCTATTCTACAACACCAATTCGTTGCACTACAATCTTAGTTGCTCCATATTTAGTTTCTACTCACTGAGGACTTGGAGCGTGCGGCTCTCCCTAGCACGTAGCTTTGTAGTTATCCCATCCTGCAAAAAATATAATGTCTCATGTGGGAGGGAAGCTAGATTAACACCGAGACCTTTCAGTGTGTGAACCGAAGGCCTATTGGCCTCATTTGATGTCACTAGTGCTCCTTCCGGCAGCACTATTGTGTTTTTCATTCGCACACGCAACATCTGCTCTGCTGCCATGGATCCGACTGTGAGTTTGGTCAAAAGGGTACCAAACTGTGCGGGGGCACGCCTGCAATTCCTACAACTGTGCTTTGAGGGCCCCCAACACAATCTGTTTCTCCTGCATGAAATCTTGGAGAGCCTCATTGGTAACATCGTGCACCATCTCATCGATGTCATGCAGATCACCCTCAGTTAGGGTGATCGGGTCAATGGACAATTTTGAGGCCTTGACCTTCTTCCGTGACCTTGCCCGCTCTACTGGGTGTTGGCGCTTCAGTTGTGTTGATGCGGTTCGTGGGTTTGCACCTCCTTCTTCTATTTCTGCTTCCTCTGCTTCCTGTCTCTGTGAAGGCATTGTTTGGCCCTCGCCTGCCTTGGCGGCTACTTCCTGTGCTATTTCTACTGCTGCAACCTTTTCCTACTCAACTGCTTTTTTTTCCATGTCCTGCACTGCCCACACTTCTGCTGCCATTGTTTCTTTCATTTTTCGGCCAACTGTATGATGCGCAACTTGGCCTCATCTTTCTTATTTTGCGTTGCCAACTTCTCAATTTCTGTGATGTCTCGGGCGCTCCATTCCGGCAGCCATGCCTCTAGGACATTGAAAATGACATCGTCAATGGCTAAAAAGGGTAGCTGTGTCCACTCTTTAGTAGGGTCCTTGTATGCCTTGATATATATGTTATGCATGTCTGCCTTAAATTTTGCAAAACTCTGCAGATTGTTGTAAACCATGGGTGACAACCGTGACTTCCGATTGATCCACATTCTAAGGTTCATCTCCATGAACACCCAGAAGATCTTGCTATCGCGTATACTTTTAGCATCCTTCGTGGCCCAGAGTGAAGTGTACTTCATGGCCTCTGGAAAATCTATTTCAATTGTGGGGAATTGAATATCCTTCTGTTATTCCCCAACTGCGAGCATTATGGACAATAGCAGCCTTACATAGTGGAACGTTTTTCCCTATTTGTGGGCTTCGCGACAATTCTCTAAACATTCCATGCAAGGAATTCAGACCAGTTAAACTGGACCCCCACCATCGGCACATGTACCTTGTCTGCGTGACACTTGCGCATAAATTTTCCTGTCAGGATTTGGGTTGCCATGCGTACTGCATTGTCCTTGATGCTAGAGATGGCGTATCCCCTCTTCTTGTTTTCCAACTTGTACATTTTCTTCATGGCCTCCGTGATGGCCAAATCACTGCCCTTCCCTTATGATATGGCCACGGGGTCCTCTCCTTTGTATGGAAGGTGGGAGACGTGATGAATCAAGTCTACGATGATGGGGATGGGATCCTCCAGCCATATACACCCATCATGCACCAGGCAGAGCAGCTGCATGATGACGAAAATGGTTATTGGGGCATGGTGGAAATGTGGCACCCAGAGTAGGTTCAGTAGCTCAGCCTTTTCCACTCCGCGCAACCACTTCCATGGCTCTAATGTTGTCACCCCCCCAATGGTGTTTTGCTTAATGAGGTTCCCAATCTCAAGGTGAGGGAACTTCCCATGGTCAGCGAGGTCCCAATCTTCGAATTTCAGGCTCTGCACGCGGCCAAGGTGCGTGCCTTCAAACATAATGCCATCTAGGAGGAGTGGGATCTGGAGCGAGATCTTGGTATTGTTAGCCTTGTTGGCAAATGACCCAAAAATGGATCCAAATATGCCCCAAAGTCTCCAAATTTTCTTAAATCACGGCAAGGCTAAAAACCATCGCATGCCAAGAGCCCTTGGAAGAATGGAAATGCATTATCGGGAGGCTAAAACACTCAAAAACCATGTATTGCAGGCTTAACATTCCAACACACAGCAGCCGTTAGATCTGGCCGATCAACAGCCCAGATCTAAGAGGAAAATCACAATCGGCAGATCTGATCGGCGGGCAGTGGCAATCGACACAAGACACCACCAATCAGTGATCTCCGATGATCGGATCAACGGGTTGCATCAGCAGAGGCAAATTGGCGATTACAATATGGGTATTGTGATTGCGATTGGTGATTAAATGTGGACCATCAATCAAAAGCACAGATCGACGACCCACATTGCATCGGCGGATGGCAATCTGAGAAACCTTAAGGAGCGGCACTGATGTGATAAGAACTGCACCCGATGACATTATAAGTGTTATTTTATAATATTTCAGGTCCGTGGGTAAGCCTTTTTCAATGCATTTTTGGGTATTTTCGTTATATAATGAAATACAAAGGGAAGCTTGGTTTTGCGATATGAGATAAGACCCAGACCCGAAAGGGTCCGGGAAGGGAAATATATAATATTTGAAGTCTGGAGGAAGCCATATTTTAGTGTATTTCCCATGTTTTTAAGTATTTCACAATACAAAGGGAAACAGAGGGCCATGCCACTTGCGATCGGTGACATCAACCCAAAGGGTGGACCCGATAGATCAATAGGCCATATCTGAGGACTTTTAAAGTTTGGAAAAGCAGAAATGGGTGGGGTTTTGCCATATGCAGCGTTTTCTGTGTAAAAACAGGAAAGAAGTCATTATAACATCTAAGAGAAAAATAGAGGCCCGGATAGCCATTTCAAGACATAAGCAAAGACTGGAAAGGGAATAAAAAGGGCTACAACACAACACAACCACAACAACAAATGATCATGGAGCATCAATAGCCCAATGCAATTCATCAAAACAAACATCATGGAGTATCTTCGGCACAAGAGAGCTCCTTTCCAGCGCTGCAAAATAAAAAAATGAGGCTATTCTGTTGTCAGAAGAAGGAGCCTTTGAGCCATGCTTGTCGAGTTAGGGCATAAAAGTTGTTGAAGAGACACAGGGATAGATTAAGACCTCTCGAGCCTCAGAAGGCTTGAGAGAATTGTAAATAGCTATAAATATCTGAAAGAAAAATGTAATAAGGGTTCAACTTCTGGAGATTATTGAGACTTTGCTACTCAAGCTTCTCATCTTCATTCATTAGCAATCTAAGCTTCTTTTGTTGTTATATGTTCAATCTCCATTTTCTCTTCTATTCTAAGCTTGCACTTGAACAAGTTGTTCATGTTTCTTCTGTGTCTAATGCTAGATAACTGTCATCTTATCTTTGCATTGATAAATTAGATTTGCAAGCTTCTTTATTGCCTTTAGCTAGCCATTCATATGTGGTTATATATGCATCTATTGGTGCAATCAATATTCTCATTTACTGCCTGTAGCTAGCCATTCATATGTGTTTATGTATGCATCTGCTGGTATAGTCAATATTCTCCATTTATTCATTGAATCTATAAACTATTGAGCATTAGTGGTCTAAAGCCTTGTAAGTTGAGGGTGTTCATGCATGTCTTGAGTAAAAAAAAAGTTGAAATGGTTATCTGGCTTGAACCAAACCATCATTCATTCCAATAGTTCAGAGAACAATATTGAAGATTATATGTTACTAGGCATCTCCGAGCTGCAACCTAGGAGAGTTTCCTAGAGTGATAACAGGTCTCATCTAGGTCCTTGGGTACTTTCGCCTTTCCTTTTCGTGAGGGGACATAGGCGAGCAATTTTGTCGCAGAGTGTGTTGGCTGAGTATCCACCTCCATGCCTTCATCATCTTCTTCTGTGATGATAAGATCCTGTAGATCTTGTTCTTCTTTGTCTGTTTCTATAGTGACGACTTTCCCTTTCTCCTCCATCGATAGTTTGCTGCACAGCGGGGACATGCATACGGGAGCCATTACTTGTTTGTCCTTCTTGGGTCTTAGTGTGCGCGGTGATTTTGGGATTTCTACCACAATCTTGACGCCTTGTGGAACATCCCCAACAGTTAGGGCATGCGCGGCCTCCTCGACGGTCACTTCTGCTATATCCAAACCATCCTTAGTTGTTGCCCTTGTATCTGTGCAGTAATCTATCACTCACGAATGCAGGGGCATAATCAATGCTCAGCTCACAACAATCAGTGTTCTGCTCGACCGCTCAATTCGCAAATGACCAAGTGTTGTTTGCTAGGCAGCCCTTTGTATTTTATAGCGCTTTTGGAATTTGAATTCGATCGTTCCCCCAAAATCTGGTCCATTAATGCTCCCTTGGCAGCAAATTTTCCCAGATTTTACCCATAAATCGCATCTTAAATGCTTGATGCCTGCTCCATTTGGCGTTAAGTCAAGTATCCCATTATGAATAGTGACTTCAATGGTCACTTGCTGGCCAACCCGTGCGTCAGCGCAACCCCCCGTGCGCAGTCGCGAACCTTGTGACTCTTTGCTTCTGCGCGCATCTCCAATATCGCACAGCTCCCAGGAAAAATAGTATATAGTCCCGTGCTCCCTTCCAACTGCCTGGAGCGCTAAGACTGTCCTTCCCTCAGCTAGTCAGGTGGTCACACCACCCATCAAAAGATTGATCCGATCATTCATCATGTTTCCTGGAGAATCTCTAGATTTTACCATTACGGTAGACATCATGTACTTTATTACTTGCAATGCACTACTCTGGTCATTGTGCTTAGCAATATGTGGTCCAAGCCAAGGCATTAGACTAATCAATTCGTGGTAATAGGCCTTAATCCTTTCATCGTGAACGCACACACCCTGCCTTACCATTTTGGTATTTTTTTCGAGAAAATCTTTCTTTATTTCGTCCTCCATCTTCTTGACTTCCGCGTCCATCAAAGCACTTTTCTTACTTAACCGTACCCTTTCTTCTTCAAGTTTGTGGAGTCTAAGGTTTTCCTGTTGGATTTCTTCCTCAAGTCCCATGCGTTCTGTTTCTTGCGGCTGTGTGATCCTTTCTTTTCAGGCTTCGCGAACCATCGTATGTACTGGTGCTACTATGTGCGGACTAGGATTTGCATGCTTTATGGGGATTACAGCATTTGCTTCATACTCTAGCTTCGGAAGTGACTGTGTGGTCAGGGTTTTTCACATGGTCTTATAAGCCTAGAGAACTACTGGTACGCGCAAGTCCCAGTCAGTTTGTTTCACATGGTGGACCGTGTTCAGTGCTTCCCTTACTTTGTCAAAAGCTTCTGCTTGAATATGCTTCAGCATGCTTGGTCTTACCATACTTCCTGGTCCATACCGAAGGGGTCATTTGCATCATTGTCTTGCCCGCTCCTGAATTTCAGTCATGTTTCCTATCACGTGGACGATGTGCATCCGTGCAGGCTGCGCACCATACGCCTGTACCCATCTAGAAAGGTGGGTGCGTGGGCTGTTTCATCCGTCATACTTGGCTTTCATCCACATCTGAGGCTTTCCAAACAGCATGTGCATCATCCTTCTGCATTCACGCCAATCCTCAAAACTTCTTTGATGCGTACCCCACCATCTTACGGGCGTAGCGCGCAGTACCCATTTCAGGGCATCGAAACGCTGCTGTTCTGGTACTTCTCTTTCAAATTTGTTCAGGAAATCATCCACCTCAGTCAACCCATCATACATAGGCAGATCTCTCACCATTGTTGCCACACAGGGCAGTGACCTTGTCATGATGTTACAGTTGAGTGTGGTTACCTCGTGTAACTGGTTCTGCCATCGTTCTATTTCCTCGTCTAAATCTGAGGTGCAAGAGCTTTCGCGCTCCCACGAGAGTCTACCATCCGCTGTTGGATTTACCCAGTCCTACTCCTGCACGGTTATCTTGTAGATACAATCTAGATCGTCGTCGCTGTCGTAGTCGCACACTGGCTCTATGTAGCGCGATCCTTCTGCAGGGTCTAAAGGTACCGCTACGTGCAGTGAATTTTTATCAAAAATCATCTTTTGCTTCTTTAGATTTATCACTCCGTTCATGTCAGTGGCCCAATCTATTCCCAGTAGCATGGGATAGGGATTATTGTCATCAACAATCTCTATCACTTCAAAATATGCTAGCGCTCTCACACCTTCGATATCTATCGTTATTCCCTGCAATCTTCCCATAGGTAGGATATTTTGCTAGTTTGTCATTCACAATTGAATAGGAGACCATTGCAGTGTAGGCCTGCCCATGCACTCCCATGTCTGCTTTGGCACGATGTTCACGTCCGATCCTAGATCAAAAATCACTTGATCCATTTCATATTCCCTGATCTACATGGTCAATCTCATCTCTCTTCCTATTTGCGTTGTGTGCTTCCCGAGCTTCTGGACTATGCGCGGTTCTCCTAGCATGGTTTCAGCACATCTAGTGATGAGTTCTTGTAGTCCCTTAACAACTTTGTTGTCACGTAGCAGCTTCATGCATGTCTCCAAAAATGTAGTAAGCATTGATGGGTCCATTTTTGGTTCCAGTTTGTCTTTACTTCTTGAAGTGGAGGCATTTGCAAAGCTCTTCTTAGCTTCCATGAATGTCTCTTGAGCACGCTCTAAATCAAATTATGGTTCCTTTATTAGAGCCTTGCAAACCCAGACATTCTCTTCGGGCTGCTTGCCTTTGTCATCTCCTATCATGATACCACTTTGGAGCACAATATTTACATTTTGGTCTTCCTCGTGCGGCTCAGACCTCATCATTTGAAGGTTCTGAGTTGGGGGAGGTTGGAGTACTCCTTTATTGTGCAACCTCACTATTAGCGTGGGATAGTCCTCTGTCTCATGATCAAATCGGGTACAATATAACCATGATGGTCTCATCGGATTTGTACAATCGTGGGCATAATGCCCTGGACATTCACAATTGTAACATATCAGCTGTCCGTGACCTCTTCTTGGTCCCATTCCACCTCAAAGTCGTCTGCGCCTCTGAAATCCAGTGCGTGCCATCCTTGCATTTTGATCGAGGGCCCTTGTTTCGATCTGAACTTTGTATGTAGGAGTCTGATCCATCATCAGTTCATAACTTCTACAAGTGCACTCATCGTGGCCTACTGACCTACAAAAATTACAAAACAACTGCTGGGAATTTTGCGTATACTTACGTAATAGATGGCAGTTATCTGTAGCATGCTTCCCTCCTATCTGATAAATCACGCACCATAATGCAAATACCATGCTTGGTCTTGCTTGTGCATTCGGTCTTAATGGAATTGGTCCTCCTCTCGCTAGGTAGTTTGCAAAGACTGGAAAATGGTCCTTGTCATGTCCCTGGCCTTTGCACTTTACGCACCATACCTCCTCTCGCGCTTCTGGGTGAGCTGTCTTGTCTTGTTTCAAACTCTGCATCTCAAGGTGCAAGTTTTTCAACTGTGCGTAGATCTGTTGAACTCCCAGGTTAGGATCTTGTATCAGGGTCTCGTGTAGTCTCATCTCAATCTCTAAGGCCTCATTCAGAGTGGTTAGCTTCTACTGTGACAACGCGTTCCTTAGATGCAGCGTTAGCGATGCTACAAACGATGCACGGTGATGCCCATCTGTCAAGGTCATATTGGCTTCACGAATTGTACACTTCAGTCTCTGATCCAGCTCCCAGGGGGTCTCGCCTGGAAGCATCACGATTTCCTTAAATCCAATGATTGACTGTGTCTCTCATTTTGGCCTGCTAAATTCCTTATTTAGCGCAGCTTGGATATCCACGATTCTGGTGTTGTGATTGTCATTGGAATGCTTAATGTACCAAGTCAGTGTGCAATCCTGTAGAGTGCTGACTAGCGTGGCTTTCCTTATATTGTCATCCATGACTCCCTGCGCTTCCCATACTGCTTTTACCATGAACCAAAACTGGTTCTGATCTTCATTCCCTACTCCCTTGAACACTGACAACATTATTGTGCTTTCCATATTGAACTGTGGTGGTGGCTGAGGTGGTGTGGGCGAAGATAGGGGTGAACATGGTGGTGGTATAGGTGGGAGTGGTATGCGTGGAACGCGCTTCTTTATCAAACTGATCACACTTATTGGTGAAACCTTTGCGAGATCTTCCTTGCTTTCACGCGAAGGTGAAATCAAGGGGTTAGTTTCTAGTCTTGCTCTACCTTCGTTTCTGTAGATCCTCCCACTTCATGTAGCCCCAAACGTTAATTTATTCGTATAACCCGCTTTTCACACAGTAGCATTTTAATCCAAGTGTTCAAAGATTTTACGTACTTACCTTGTGGTCCTTTGAGGAAGCGTCGTTCCACCTCGCTATAGCTGACTGAAGTATCTACCGCGAACTCGGTGATAAATCCTCCTATAATTCGATTGAGCCAGTGATCCATAGTGCGCACGATCTTATCTTCTAATGCTTTCAGTCTGAACACCAACTTTGGAGTCCACACAATAGGTTTTTCAAGCCTACACCTTCCTTGACTATCTTCTAGCTTAGCGATCCACTCGTACAACTCAGAGGGGTAGGATGCAAAGAAAATTTGGTGGATTTCCATATATAAGTAGCAATCTAACCCCTCTTCCTTTGATAATCACGGATTACTATTTTCCTGTGCCACTAACTCGTTAATATTTCTGTACAACCACTCTTCATTTCCTTTCTTTGTGGGATTCCAGCGATACGACATTAGACATCTCTATGTAGATCTCGGTCTTGGCAAAAGAACCATTTGTTGGCTTAAGGGGGCCTGACCTTGGTTTAGAGTTAATTTAGCCAAACAAATCCTAGTATTGCTGGCCCTTTCAGCAATAGTCGGCGGAGTGTGGATTGAGGTCTCATCCGAAGTAGTATGGGAGGGTGCTAGAACTAGGTTTCCACACCCTAGAGATGTCTTAAGAGTCCAACTGGTTCACGGTTTGACCCTGTGCGCAGGTTGCTTTGTGCACTTTCCTGTACCTCACAACTTGATATAGTACCTTTGCACATCCCTACCCAGGGGCTAAACACCGCGCTTCTACGTTATTACCCAAGAATTTACTAGTATTCCAATGTTAGTTGATTATTTTAGCCTACTTGCATGCTTTAAGTTATACTTAACAACATAAACCATTCTTACAAGTGTGCGTAGTAAATAAACAATATATTTGTAAATTATATCAATCATTCTTTAACCCAAGAACATGTACAAAAAATTATAATTAAACTTCTCTTTATTAATTCCTTCCTCAGTTACAGACTCGACTTCGCCCTGCACACTCAGCTACAGGGGTCCGTGCACTCAGCTGCAGACTACTAGGCCTCTGCGCACTCAGCTGCAGAGCCTTCTCCTACTCTATGACCCAAAGATACACTTTACACTTCGACTCAATCACTTAGAATCTTCTTCTTACTTCTTTTCTACTTAGAGCATCACTCTATTTATATAATCCCATGGTCCGCTGACCATGGGTAGGTCTATCCAACCGACATTACATTACAAAACTAGGGTGGACAACCCTGTGACTCTATCATACTTTCGTGCCCCATGCCCGCAATTTGCGGAGCTTTATAACAAGATTCGGTCAAAACTTGGGCTTTGAGCCCCAAAACATGCCTTGGGGTGATTTCATGCTCAACAATGCTTTTTCACAATATACAATCTGCATGAAGTTATAATCTCGGTCTATGTTTTATAAAGAAATAATAACAATTATTGATCATGAAAATATCTCTGTGCAATATCTCATTATTATAGTGATGATTCAAGCGAAAGTATGATCTCAATAAAAGAAAAATGAAGATCTTAGTGAAGATGTAACAATGGAGCAAAATTCATGATCTTGTTGTTACAATGAATATCTCAGTGAAGGTGCAATAATGATGACCTCCATGAAGTAGTAGTCATGATGATGATCTCAATAGAAACGAAGAAGAGGATTGGTGTCTTGGTCTTGGAGTGGCTTGATAGGTCAAGGGTCCAGGTCTTGGTATTCATCAATTGGAATCTCTATAAGAATAAATTTGTGTGGGTTTTCCTCTCAAAGAGAGAGGTTTTGGCCTTGGCAGAAAGCCAAAAATTTTGTGTTCTTGTCTCTTTTGTTTTTGGTAGATATTTGGTGAACTAAGCAGACATACTCTAATAATAAAGAAATATTGTACTAATAAGAAAATTTAAAAGAACCTCACAAATAGTTATCATGGCGAGAAAAATCTCATTAACTTCATTAGCTCTAGATTGTTCAACATGGTATCATTGCTAAGGTGCTGAAGTCAAAGGAAGAGCAAAAAAGAGACATTCAAGGATCAAGAAGGCCATCAAAGCAAGTTGAAGGATATCGAGATCTATATTGAAGAATCAAACCCTAGATCAAATAAGCAGTCTACAACAGTAAGGGCTTTGAAGAACAATAGTCAAAAGATGAAGCATTTAGAACTTGGGTACATGGCAACAATTTTGGTGCCTCCCGCAATTCCGGTCTATGGCATATTAAAGCTACATACTACAAGATTTGTCATCTAAAATCATTAATGTTGCATACTATAAGGTTTGAAACAATATAGTGCCATCTCAAATCATAAGGATCATATGTATAAGACATAGTAACTTGAAGACAAACTTCCTATCATTACAACAAGGATATTATCTGGAAGAAGCATCAATGCATCCGCTTCAACAAATTTCAACATGATCAAGATGAATATTTTATCTTCACATGTCAAGTAATTATTTTTCATTAATCCAATTGGTAAAATGACTTCATAATTGCAAGGAGATCTATAGGTTGGATGGGTCATCAAAGGTCCTTGCATGGAATAAGGAGGATTATCACAATCCTCATAGATGAGAGAAGTCAATGAACATGTCTCCTTTGAATTCATGGGAGGGAACTCTTAAAGTCCTCTCATCCCTTGTAGCAAGAAAGGAGACATAAAAGAGATATATGAAATGCTGGAAGATATACTCTCTAAAATGAAGTGAAGAAGGTCATATCACTTAGACATAATTGAAGGTATCAAAATAATTAAGGAATGCCTTCATAAGATCTCAATTGGGAGATCTGGGAAAGATGATAATAAGATAATCATCATTGTTCTAATTGATGGGAAATTTAACACATGTCCATGGAGAAGAATGTTACCTCATTCAACAATTTGTGGTCTCTATAGAGAAAGACAAGTTGATGGAAAAAGTATTGAAATGGTATCCCTCACAAAAGGGTCCTACCATAAGCTTTTGTTATAGATAGGACCATGATAATTAGATGCATTGTGGCATCATGGAAGCATTAGAAACAAGAGCTCGGGGAATCACCACGGGAATCATGAAGAAAAAAAATCCATGGCAGTCAAAACATGAAGGATATAACTCTTGGGAACCTCATTGGACATTAAAGGAAAGGAAGAAGTCATCCAGGACAAGGTTCATCATACAAAAATGAAACATATGCCAGATGGGGATATGCAATATCCACAAGATTCTCTGATGGAATCCTCATATGAGGGTTCACTAATCTAGATAAGAAGCGAGTGTTTCATCAGGAACTCCAACTTATGGAATTCATGGGATGATTGTTTGATGACATGAGAAATGAAGCAGATCAAGGGATTGAAGATATTTTCAATCAAGGAAGCTGCTGGAAGAAGCCGAGATGACCTAAAGGTAAACTGAGGTATGTATATTTTTATTTAATATTGTAATGTCATGTCGTATGGTTGCAGGTAACATGGATCATTACTTCTATCTAGAGAAGCATAATCAAGGGAAAATGATCTCTTCCTCTGAAAGGATGCATGAAGGCATAAAAGTCGCACTAGATGAAATCAACATAATATGTCCTCATATGAAGTATGAGGAGGTTGACTACAATTAAGAAACTCTGATTGAAAGCTCCTAGGAAAGGAATGTGTGAGGAAGGAAGAGATAGTGAGATATGCAACCATGATGAAGGTGGTCAACATCCAAAATACCAAGAAGACTTGACTTTGAAATATTCCAAAAAGATATGAAGAATCTGATGGAAAAGATGAAGACCCTTGAAAATAGATATCTTTGGGAGATATGTCAACATGTATGCAGGATGTGGATACCTATAGGAAGATGTCATGATGAAAATCCATCTCGTAAGGTATGATTTGATTTAATATTATGTTTTTATTTCTTGAATAATATTTGGATGAGTTCATGCAGGGCTACTCGAATAAGAGTTGTAAGTATAAGTACAACTAGTGTTCATGTGGTGGATGGAAACTCCTGAAAGAAACATGATGAGGAAGAAGTAGCCATATGATGAAGGTTCCAGATATGAAGAAGGCCACTTTCCATGAAGAAAGGAATGACATGACAAACCAATAAGGAAAGTGATCGATGGATGATGCTCTACAAGGAAGAAGCTCAATTGGATTTCATGACATCAAGGAAAGAAGTTGATAAAGAAGCTGAAGGACCCATGAAGAAGAACCTGATGATGAAAAGAAAAGTCTCTGATTAAGAGGGAGCTTGGATTGGGTCACCCCTGATTAAAAATGAGTGACAATTATGTTTTTCTATTTCATGTGTCATGCAGTAGACCAGGACTAACAACTGTAAGTCTTAGTGAAGGTCGTGAAGAGAAATGTAGACACATGATAAATGTATCATCCCTAGTTGAGAGGGAGAGATAGACACAACGTTCTTGTCTTCATTTTGGGAAGAAATAATGTACAATTGGGTAATCATTTGGCATCCGATGCTCTTTGGGATGTGTAGGGAATCTAAGATAAGAGTAGGCACGAGGACCGATATTCTTTGAGGGTTGGGAATCCAAGATAAGAATAGTCCTAGAGGGTCATACTCAGTGAAAAAATGGGTGGGTATGTACCTTGAGAGACAATTATGAAGGTGTTTATAGTCATTGGTCTTGCTAACATTGTGATTTGATCTAATGAGAGATAGAGTTGTCAGTCATGGCCTTGCTGTGGAAACAATGTTGGTTACTATGAAGCTATACAGATGAGATTACCAATCTGATTTTCTTATGATAAATTCTTCAAATTGAGAATGACCAAGTACCATTATGAATACCTCCCTAGTGAAGAGGGAGTGTTGAATAAAATCTAACTAGGTTCGATCTTAATAATGACATGTAATTATGACTGATGTAAATGTTGTAATAAAGAGAACAAAATTATTTTTGTATGCCTTGTTGCATGGGTTTCATGAGCAAGAGGTTTATTATTAGTGGTTCCCATTGAGAGCCTTAGGGTTTATTAATATGTCAAAGAGTCAATGTCATGTATGAAGAAGCTCTTCTTGAGAATGATAAAAATGTATTTGATTCATCCTAGTGTCTAGATCAACCCTCCAAGACAAGCACAATCCTCTTGAACAAGTTAGCCAACAAAATGATATAAAGAGCAATCATGTCAGCTCAAATAAAGTGACACAATGATTCACTATCATGTCAACAGATTATGGAGAAATAACTACTATATATACCCTACTAATCTTCGAAAAAGTACAAGATGAATAACTCAGATTCCTCTGTGATTTTTGTGGGTACAGGCAAAACAAAATCTTGAACATATCTGAAGTCTTAGATGATAATCACAGTGAGTAAGGATAGTCCTAAGACCTTGCAATCTCAGAAGGTATTGTTCTTTGTATAGGTAATATAATGAGGATCTTGGTGCAGGTAGAGAACACATTCACTCTCAACATACTAAACGGAGTCTCTGATCTAAGTGATCTCGCAATGCACTCTCAACATCCTATCTAGTCACAACTACTGCCTCAGCTTATTTTCAATAAAGAAGATTGAGGTAATATACTCTCGGCATACCCTGTCTTGACATTCTTTCTGAATGCATAATTGTGACTACTGTCTTGACATAATCTCTATCTCGGCATAATCGAGTCTCGGCTTAACTGCAATGAAAATAATCTCGATGATCTCACTGAAGCATATTTAGTCTTGGTATATTCACGATGAATAGATCTCACAGCAACATGCTTTGTCACAACATACAATTTGGACGGAGTTATAATCTCGGTCTCTATTTTATGAAGACATAGTAACAAGTATTGATCATGAAAAGATCTTCGTGCAAGATCTCATTGTTATAGCGATGATTCAAGTGAAGGTATGATATCAGTAAAAGATCAATGAATACATCAATGAAGATGTAACACTAGAGCAACAATCACGATCTTGTTGTTATAATGAATATCTCAGTGAAGGTGCAATAATGATGACCTCCATGAAGCAATAGTGATGATGATAATCTCAACAACAACGAAGAAGAGGACTGGTGTCTTGGTCTTGGAGTGGCTTAATAGGTGAAGGGTCCAAGTCTTTTTATTTTTCAATTTGAATCTCTATAGGAATATTTTTTTGCTGGTTTTCCTCTCAAAGAGTGAGAGGTTTTGGCCTTGGAAAAAAGCCAAACATCTTGTGTTCTTGTCTCTTTTGTTTTTGGTAGCTATTTTATGAGCTAAGAAGACACACTCTAATAATAAGGAAAGATTATACTAATAAGAAAAGTTAAAATAACCTCACAAATAGTTATCATGGTGAGAAGAATCTCATTAACTTCATTAGCCTTGGATTCTTCAACAATGTGTAACTGTGACCTGCCTCTACTCCCCTTGTTTGCTTGGCTGGATAAAATTAATTTTAATGTGAACTTGGGAATATCCCATTTTTTTGTTGAATATACTCAAATGTATCACACGGTAATGGTATGGTGAATATGTCAATTATTTGTACCTTCACCCCAATATATTCCACCCTTATGTTCCTTTTTGCAATTTGTTATCTAACAAAGTGACACTTGATAGGAATATGTTTTGTTTTGGAATCCATGACATGATTCTTGGAGATGTTGATGGCACTGGTGTTGTTGTAGAATGTCGCAATGGGATCATCCACCTTCTCTTGTAGATCTCAAAACATTTTATTGATCTAGAGAACATAAGTACAACATGCTACTATTGCGATATATTCAACTTCCACTGTAGATAAGGACATTGAATATTGTTTTTACTCAACTATGATAAAAGACATCCACCCAAGTAAAAAGTTGCTCCACAGGTGCTTTTGTGATAATCAATGCATCATACCCAATCTACACGCGTGTGAATTGTAATGATCATTCATTCTCTTGACAATACCATAAACCAAAATCAGTTGTCCCTTTGATATATCTAAAGATTCTTTTTACCACAAGGACATGATATTGTTTTGGTACTTCTTGGAATCGTGCAACCTGTCCAACTACCTACGTCACATATAGTCTAAAGGTTGTTACATAAAATAGGCTACCAATCATGGATTTGTATAATTTTTGGTTAACTTCCTTAAAATTACCATCCTTTCTTAGCTTGCATCCTGTCGCCGTGGGAGTACTAACTAGTTTGAAATCCTCCATTCAAATTTCTTCAACATGTCTCTGATGTAATTAGATTGAGAGATGAATATTCCATCTTCTTCTTGAGAAATCTAAAGTCCCAAGAAGAAATTTAATTCTCCAAGTAAGGACATATTGTATTCCTTCATGTCACCGACAAATTTCTTACTCAACTTGTCATCATCATTTCCAAAGATGAAATCGTCCACATATACTTCTATGAGTGTTAGGATATCTTGTTCAAACTTAAAATGCAAGTTGTTGTTAGCACTACCTTTTTTGAATCCTTTCTTCTACAAATATTTGACCAATCGGGCATACCATGCTCTCGAGGCTTGCTTGAGATCGTATAGATATTTATTTAACTTACAAACATAGTGTTTCTTATCAATGAGTTTAATCCTTTAGGTTGTTCTATGTAAGCTTCTTCTTCTAATTCTCCATCTAAGAAGGTTGATTTGACGTCCATCTGATATAATTTGATCTTTCTTGAGAAAGCATATGCTAAGAACATATGGATGGCTTCTATTTTGGCTATGGGAGTGAACGTCTCTTCGAAATTAATTACTTCCACTTGTGCTTATCCCTTACAGACCAATATGGATTTATTTCTGGTAACCTTTCCATCTTCATTCATCTTTTTCGTAGACCCATTTTGTGCCTATGGAATTTTTTTCCTTAGGTCTTGGCATCAGTTCCCATGCATCATTGTTTTCAATCTGATGAAGTTCTTATTTCATGGCCTTGACCCAATGCTCATCATGGCAAGCCTCATAAAAAATACTAGGCTCAAAGGTGGATAACATGGAATAATGTTTTTCTTCTACCACATGTGATTTCTTCCTTCTTCTGGTTCCAAATTCCTGCATATATATATCCAATTATCTATTATGATGGATGTATTTTCTAGTACCATTTCTTAGGTGATTTAGAGGATTCTTTAGATGTTTTTTTATTATCAATATTTACTTGCTTATCTACTATTTCTGACTCTTCTTCTATTGGCTCTTCCTTCACCTTCTCTTCCTTCCTCAGTTCTTCTATCTCTAGTTCTGTTGAATCATGTTTGGTTTGTGTCTTACAACCTTCATCAAATGTTACATTGATTCTTTTGAATATTTTTTTGAGGCTCAGATTGTAACATTTGTATGTCTTGCTTTTGGTGGAGTACCCAATGAATATGACTTCATCTACTCGAGATCATAACTTGCCAATATTCTGGTCATCCATTTCTATGTAACATTTACTCCTAAAGACCTTGAAGTGCCTGACATTGGATGGTATTCCTTTAAATAATTTATAAGGAGTTTATTATTTGTTACTCCTTAGCATTAATCTATTCAAAATATGAAATACGACTTCAACTGCTTGGACCCAAAAGATGTTGCTTAAGTTTGAGTCACTCGACATGGTCTTGGCCATTTCAACTACAGTGCAATTTTTTCTTTCTGCTACTCTATTTTGCTGAGGTTTCCTAACTGCTGAGAATTTCCTTGTAATGACATGTTCTTCATAGTAGTGTTGAAACTCCTTATATGTGAACCCACCTCTTTTTTTTTTATCTTAAGCAATTTATTTTTAGATCAATTTCATTTTCAATAATTTCTTTGTATATCTTGAAATGTTTGAACGCTTCTGACTTCTTATTTATGCAATTGATAACTTTCATTCAAGTATAATAATTAATAAACAATATAAAGTACAACTCACCTTTCAACCCTTTAGTTCTCATGGGTCCATTTCATAAGTGACTGTGCACTAGCTTCAATGGCTTTGAGGTAGAATTTTCCTTGGTCTTAAAGTCAACTCTGGTCTACTTTCTGTGCCAACAATATTTTCATATGTCATTTGTTGGTTTTGTTATTTCTGGTATTTCTTTGACTCCTTCCTTCTTCCTGACCTTAACAAGGTTGTCAAAGTGAATCTGACCCATTCTTATGTGCCATAGCTAACTTTCATCCTCATTTCCTACGCAACATCTTTCCTTTCCAATTTCATCTAGATAATATAATTTATTATGTCCTCAAGATGTTGTAGCTACTACTTTACCTATCTTCTTCTTTCTTATTTCACACTTGTTGGAGTAAAAAAGAACTATGTGCCCCTAGTCACACATCTTACTCACGCTCAACAAACTATGATTCAAGTTTTCAATGAGAAAGGCATTTTATGCCTTGGCAACTTTACCTCATTTTACCCACCATTTTGTGGGTGATATCGCTAGGAGAATTTGTTTTCTCCAAGATGGTCCTCAACCGACAACCAACAACCAACAACCCCTTGTAGCCACCAGCTAGCTCATTGCGCCATTTATTCGCCACTTGAGCTAGCCATATGGTCCCTTGCCTATCTTCCATGATCGCATGTTTGAAGATGGGCCTCCTCAACCTAAAGGTATGCCTTGCCATTTGGTAATGGAGTATTGTAGTTTTCTTATCATGGAAAGTTCCGGGCATTGATTAATAGGGGGATTCAATGGAAATAATGGGCTGGGTATGTGCCTTTTACCCCTAGACCCATTTTGGATATTAATATTTAATTCTAGTCTCATGGGATCTCTTTTACTGACCATTTGGATTTAGGGATGGTATTTCACGTGAAACCCTAATTTTGGTTGCATGGTTTCTCTCCCTTATCCGCATATATTACCCCCATTCCACTCATTATTACCACATTCATCATTTCTCCAACTTGGGTCCACATTCTTCCACTGGGTCCACATAGGGCTAGCTCACCCCTTCCCCTTTCCAACACCTTGGGTCAAGCCTGGAATGATGCCCCAGATGTTGATGAAGTTAAAAAGAAAGATGCAAGCATGTTTGGCCACATTCAACAGGAAAATGTACCACAAAATGCAGAATATGTCCTTGGACAAACACATTTAGCACATGGGAAAAAGCTAATACATGAGATATACCCATCATCACATCTATCACCCTGGTTCCTGTAGGTTCTATGAGCCTCCTTCATCATATTGAAACCCATGATTATCCCAGCCCCTGGTGGGAAATGAACCACCCTACCTTAAAAGGGGGTATTCACTACTATATCTTATGCATCATGCTCTTACCCCTTGAGCTTCGAGCATTTAATCCAAGAAAATCATAAAAAAAGTTAAAAGGCATATAAATAAGGGTGGAAAAATCAAGGTCAAGGCACCTCATGTACCATGATTTTCCCCTCCTATACATTATAAACACAATTGTGGGCTTCCCTTTTAGTAGATACCCTTATACCCCAACATGTGGCCCAAGGCTTACCCTTCTCATCCCCTAATTCATTCACCTATTTTTCACATGCCACCACCTTTTGAAGGATGTACCTTGAACATATTATCCCCTTTAGAAGTAGAAACCACCTAATGGGTACTTGGTTAACCCCATTTGGAGTTTAGGAGACATTGGCACATCCTGAAGCCTGTTATGGAAGGGTAGGCCATTACGAAGTCCCCACATATGGTCCATGTTTGGTAAGCTCATTTACTTGATTTCTCTAATGACTTGTTGTATTGGAAGGCTAGGGGATGCATTGGATCTCATGCAATACTACAAATGGTCTCCATCTTGGGTTTGGTCTCCCTATATGAGGTCCTAATCCTGCAAAGGGATACATTGGAATATGTAGGTTGTGTGTCGAGATCCATGGGACTCCATAGTAGTAGAAAGCATTCCATGGATCCCTGAGGATGGTCATAGACACTCGAGATACTCCTATTGGACGAGGAAGATGCACTTGGTTCACCTTTTCCCAGTTGGCCCCACAAATGTACCATGCACTTGGAATATGACCCAAGACTTATGGGATGATGTGGCATCCCCTACACCTTCATCATAGCCCTTGTAGACGATCTACATGCATATTCGACTCCTTTTGAGACCCATGAGGTTATTATTGTGCCCCCCACACCCATTGGGAGCACCACAAATTTATTGTTCGGAGAACAAGGGGCCAACCCCTTTTCAATCACTTTTGAGGGTCCTACTCTTCATTATGGCACCCATCGACCTCATTAGGCCTCTCAGGGGTCTCTACGACATGTATTATTCATCATTTGACCTCTTAAGAGGCATATTATTTCATTTGTGAGCTAGTTTGGTGGGCTTGTCACCTAAAGTTAGAATATTAGCATATTATTTTATTTTTGGGGAAAATGTAGGCCAAGGAGATTAATTTGAACTCCTAATTAGTGTATAAATACAAGTGATATGAGTTCATTTTCTCATCATCACTTTGGATTGGATCTCTTCTCTCTCTTGAGAATTTCACACTTTTTCTTAATGGATGAATTGGAGCTTTATGGATGCATTTTGATGTGTGGTTGGCCTATCTTATCTTGGAGATTCTCTCTTGTCAAATTGTGGATGGTTGGATATATTCTATTACATGTAATTACATTCTTTAAATTTTATTCTTTTTTACTTTGTCATATACATTGGATTGGGATTTTCATTATTCTTAGAGCTAATTGCTGCATGCAGTTACCGCTTTAAATTGTTGAATTTTGCCTTTATATAACATCTCTTAATGTATGTTCCATGTAATGTGAACACAATCTCATAGGGGTAATTCTATCAACAATTTGATATTGATAATCCATCACCTTTGTCAAATCGAAGTATAAAAGTTACAAGATTGCTTCTCTTTGACCTAGAAGGCTAGCAGAGTAGTCTTGAGATCTCCTTGACCAAGAACCAAAGGTCCACACTCATTTTCATCATAGAATCCATTCTCCCAAGACTAAGGCACTGATATACCAAGAGGTGGTCACCCAAAATTGTACCCTCTTCACCTTTTCTTAGGTCTAGCTAAATTGGATCACTTAGGGCATCATTTTCTTGACAAACTGTCCCTCCAAAAATTTCGATCTCCTAGCCTCTCATGAGATGGTGTCTCCTCAATACCTCCTCCAAATTTAAAGCTATTCTGACAGTGAAGTTGTGAGAAAAGCCAAGCCCTAGCTCTGAGATCAAACTTTGCCCTAACATCCCCAAGGTTAGTGCCTCATATGATCAATTCAGCACCTTTAAGTGAAAATTATTTCTTTTATCCTTTCCCCCACATTTTCTAGGGTAAGAACATCATTGGTTGTCATATTCTTTCCTCCTATCCTAGAATGGGTTCACTTGGTCCCGTTCCTTTGAAAAGACAATTTTTCAAGAACCATCTGGGAAACCGATTTCAATAAGGATTTTAGGGATGGGGAAACCTTTTCACGAATCATATCCCTTTAACCACTAAATCCTCTCATTCCTCCCCTAGAAGTCACTGTACCTTGTTTAAAAAGCAAGCAACCTCTATCCTTCAACCTCTTCTGGAAAGGAATCATTTGGGTCACAACACATTCATTCATTGATTTCTCTTTCATTGGTGACTCCATAATATACTAGGTCTCTTCCCATCGATGAACATCCATAAATAGCAGGGAGCCTTAGCTAAGGTGACAGTGGGCTAAGTCTCCATTTTTTGCCTTTGGTCTATCATTTTCCCTTTAGGTCCCCTGCTAGTTTGAGCAATAACACCTCCAAGCTTAACTATGCCTTTTCCTAAAACTTTGGATGATGTATCATTTCTAAATGACAATGTTCCATACTTTTCCTTTCATAAGTCTATGAACATGTTCTTGTGTCATGTCATATGCTTTGAACACCCATTGTCGACTAACCATTCATGTTTCTTGCATTTTGTAGTGAATGCAAGGTTGCATATCTCATATTTCCTTTTCCATAATTTCGAAGAAACATTGAATTCCTGCTTCATCTCTTTCAAAGAAGCACTCATTCGACAATCTTGTTTTATATGCCCAAAATTATTAAACTTATGACATTCAACTTCATTGTTCAGTAATGCAAAACTATTGTAGCCTTGATTTCGATCTCCATGAGGTCTCCTGACATAGTTGTCATAGGTTCTTTTGTTTCTAGCATTGCAATTCACAACTTTGTGCCCAAAATTATTGAAAGAATAAAAAACACCAAGGAAAACAATTTGGTACCTGGAGGAAGAGAATCTTCTTGGTGGTACATTTATCCATGAACAATCCTGCAGGTTGTCAGTTGGTTGCTGCTTGGGAATTATTCTAGCTGGTTGATCCTTAGTTGAAAATGATTGGTGTTTCTAGTTGGATTCTTTGACAACTTTGACACAACTTTTATGTTTATCTTCCTTCATTGTCATGGAACTTGATCCCTTAACAAAATTTTATTATATCCTAATCTTTTTTTGTCATCACATGACCTCTGATTACCTATGATCTCTTCCAGTATTTTTGAGTTGTTCATAAAGCTCCGTGGAACAAATTTCTTTTGGGCTTCCTTTCAGAGGGAGACTATTTCAACTTCCAATATTTCTCTCATCTTGGCGTTTCTTCCAATTCTTTGCTAAGTGTGTCTTCAATCTTCTTTGCTTCTTCTAATTGTGTTTTCAGATCAATGATGATCTTTTCAAAGTCCTTGGATTGTGCTTTTTAAATTACTTATTTCCTTTTTCAATTTATTGACAATTTTCTTTTCTGCCTTCAAATCATCAAGAGCACTTATCAATTCACCTTTCAGGTCAATTTATCACTCAAAATTTTCTTCATCCTCGGGAGCATCTTCATTTTCAAAATACATAAATAATACGTGTTCTGAATCACTGTCGTTATCACTATCACTATCAAATATTGAATTGTATTCCTTAAAGTAGACACTTTTCGTAGGCATTTTCTTTTTACCTTGTTTCCTGTTTCCCTTTTGATTTTTCTTTTTCTTGGGTGCTTAATATTCTTCATTATTGTCAGAAATTTTATCATAGGGAGATTTTGAAGCAAAATGACATATTATTCCATATTTAAAACTCTTTAGAGGGAGCTTACCTTTGTACTTGTTGGTTCCTCTCTTGAGTTTCCTCATGAGGTTGGCTACTTATACGTTCGAGTTCTCATTGTTACTTTGAGTGAGATTTTGTTTTGATTCTTGCTTGTCTTTGTTTGAGGCCTTAAATGTTGCTTCACTTGTAGATTGCTCTCCCTATTCAATCCTCATTTCATAAGTTGTAAGAATCTGATGTATCTTGTCCATGTTAAGATTGTTTAAGCTTTATCTATCTACTAAGAAAAAAACTTTAGGATTAAATCTTGCTAGAAGAGATCTCCGGGCCTTTCATACAATAACCTTTTTTTCAGTTGGTTCTCCCAGTCCTTAGAAGGAATTCATTACTTCATCCACTCGTTGAAAATATGATGCAATATTCTCATCTTCTCTCATCTTAAGTTGCTCAAATTGAGCTCAACAAATTTAAATTTTTGTTTCTTTGACCTTTGAGTCTCCTTCATATATGTTTTGAAGCTTGCCCTAAAGTTCCTTAGTTGTTTTACAAGCCAACACTTTAACATACATAGATTCAGTGAGTGCACTCATAATGTAATTCTTGGCTTTGCCATCGTTCTCAACAACTTTCTTACCTTTCTCATCTGTTGGAGGAGAGGTTTGTGCATCATATCCCTTTTTTACTATTTCCCAAATATCATATACTTGTGGAAGCATATATATCTGCATTCTTCCACTCCATTCGGCATAGTTTTGTCCATTAAATAGAGGAACTCCATTCTTGATGCACTCCATGATCTCCCTTCAGTGGTTGGACTGATTGTACAAGGACCTACTCTGATACCAATTGTTGGAAATACTAAGGAGGGTGTTTCAATGTTTCACTTACAATTAGTTAATTTATCTTTTCAAAGTGTTAATTATCTTCAGGAATAAACATAAAACAATAGTTTAAAGAATCAAGATAGTAGATGCAAAATTTTTAGGTGGAAACCCTTATAGGAGAAAAACCATCGAATTCTTATCTAAATTTTTTATGAGTATATCATTACACCAGCACCAAATGAAAAAATAAGCACCAACTCTGTAGTGCTAAGAAAAGAATTCAAGGTTTATCAGGTAGTTTGACTCCTGAAAGGATGCTACAACACCCTGTTTTACCAACATCCACTGGAAGGATGCTTCAACACCCTGCAAGTTCCAACTTTCCCTAACACTACCCTACCACCCTGAAGTGTTTTCAAGCTTCAAATCGAAGGTGACTTCAGCCACCTACCTAGAACCACCCAACCACCCTCAAAATATAAAGAACTTGACATACTAATATGAGTTCCTGTACTAGGGACAATGACCCACTTACATCATCAAAAGATATAACAACGAAATCCCAAATACGGAAACAGTTGCTACAAAACCCTAACAAATACCTTACTACAAGATTAAACTAATGACAAATGTTTCTTTCTACCAAATTGTTGTAAGTAATGATGCCAATTATTGATGAGACTGTTCTGCCCTTACTGCTTATTATGACATCCTAAAAAAATGTTGGACGATGCAATCCTTGTTGTTGTAAGATGATGAATAAAGAAACCCTTACTATTGTACAATGATTAAAGATGAAAACTTTTATACAAAGATGACATAATGATGAATACAATGTTGTAGCCAAAGTGATGATAAATCTCAAGCTTTTTGAAATTCTGAGAATGATGAGCCAAGACAGTTGATGACAATATCTTTCAAAACCTCTTTAGTAAATAAACCATAGTAATCCAACTTCCACCTTCAAAAGACAATGCCACTATACTCTTATCTTTTAGAAACCTTCATTAACATATTTTTAACATGACTGTGTATGATACTTACTATGTGGTAATCATGTCATTGTAAGAATGAAACTAGGCCAATGATAAAAGTCATGATCATCTTTACAATATTTGCAAGGTGGTTGTTTAGAACGATCTTATTGCAAACTTGTTAATAATCACATTCAAGAACTGTTGAAGCAAGTGTGTCTCTGGGTAGATTTGAGAATTTTACAGTTCCGCAAGCCCTTCTTGTGGCATCAATGAAATTTCAATGATAAAAAAGTTGTATGAATCAAATTTTCATCATTACAACTTCGTTGTTCAATTTTCCTAGTAGAGATATAGGCCACAAAGATATAGTAGTTCTTAATTTATATATACTGTTCTCAAGTGGAAGACTTTGTTAGCTCCTATAGATCGAAACTGATTGCAAAATAGTCACATAGATGATGCCCTAGTTATAGCCTTGTCACATTTCATGCTCCACAGAGCTTGGTTCATTACCATAGGTCACAAAATTCCCATAAATCATGCTTAGGTGCAAAAGAAAGCAGAACTGCAAAGTTTATAAGACTCGAAGGAATCTCATACTGGATCAAAAGACCATATAGAATGCTGAAAATTAAACCCTTGATCGTAGGATATTATTTCTCCTTTTATGCTTTGAAAATGTCACAAATACAAAATAGCCCATACAAAGATGGATGCAGAGTTACATGAAATGCCTCAGACATATAGTTTTAAAGGGGTCTGCAAATAACTTCAGATTGATGATTACACAGGCCACAAGGACAAGGGACTCTTTTTCGCCGGTTCCTTTAATCAAATCACAAATATCTTACTCTATAATCCTATGTTGTGTTAAGAAATTTACCCAAGAACACAAATTAATTACGGAGAATTACTGAGAGAAACAAATATAAAAATGACTAGCAATAACTATAAACACATGAATTCACATTTTTATCTGGGGAAAAACCCGATCATAATGAAATTTCATTATCCTTGGCCAAAACCCTGGCCAATGCGGCCAAGTGAGCCTTCACCGCTCACCTCCAGGCCCTTGCATTACAATGAAGTCCTTCCAGCCTTTTATTGGCTCCATTACATATAATACCACCGGCAGAATACCATGGGTGCACAATACCATGTGCCCCAAAACCATCACTGTTTAACCTCGTCAACTTTTGACTCTATCCTGAGTCAAGTTTACCTAACAATTTCCCCCCTTAAACTTGACTTGGGGTTCCTTGACTAACTCCAGCCAAACCTGCTAAGTGAGACAATCCAACTCACTCTAGCTCTTACGCCCCTCAAAGTTTTTACGTGGGGTATTGTTAACCGAACATCCCCCCTATCACCTAGGTCTAACCCAGACTTTAGTGGGGATCACCAAGGGGTACACGTGCCTTACCAGGTCTTACAGTAGTATGCCCATTTACATGCAATAATTTTGACTTCATTAATTTTTTTTTTGGTTTATTACTGCTGTTATTCTGACCCATCTTCTCTCAATTGCGGGCATCCTTGTTTTGTTTCTTTGCTGCCTTCTTGCCAAGTTTAACTACCTTTAATTTCTTAGATGAATCCTTGAAACCCTTGCCTGGGATGACTTCACCAGGAAGCCTTGATCTGGATCCGGAGCGTGATAACATGTAATGCTTCTTGTTTGGTTGATCTATATCCATAGCATCAGTGCAACAAATCATATCCCCTTCATTCACCAAGCCAATAAAAACCCTTGGCAACAAAATACGTTCTTCTCAAGCCAACTTGGCTCTGATACCAATTGTTAAGAAATTTACCCAAGAACACAAATTAATTACGGAGAATTACTGAGAGAAACAAATATAAAAATGACCAGCAATAACTATAAACACATGAATGCACATGTTTATCTGGGGAACAACCCGATCATAATGAAATTTCATTATCCTTGGCCAAAACCCTGGCCAATGCGGCCAAGTGAGCCTTCACCGCTCACCTCCAGGCCCTTGCATTACAATGAAGTCCTTCCAGCCTTTTATTGGCTCCATTACATATAATACCACAGGCAGAATACCATGGGTGCACAATACCATGTGCCCCAAAACCATCACTGTTTAACCTCGTCAACTTTTGACTCTATCCTGAGTCAAGTTTACCTAACATGTTGCATGAGTTTCTAGAACATGGGAATGTTGGGAACTTGGGAACAAGTGTCGGGAACGGTTAGAGGTTTCCCCAAATTTTACAGGAAACAACTAATCGAGAGCGGTAATATTATATAATAAAAAAATAAAATATTTTTCAATATATAAATTTATATAATAATCAAAATTAATATTGAATCAAAATATTCAAATATTAAAATCAATTAAATATATAATCTCTCTTGTATATGAATATATTCTCTTGGTGTCTCTCTCCCTTTTATAAATATAAAATATTAAAATGTCAAGTTCATTATCAATTCTCTGATACATGACCAGTCTTTGAAACAACCTGGCTTAAAATTACAAAGGAATAGTTTTACATATCTTTCTCTAGTTATTTTGAAGAGAAACAGTAAAGCAACTCTAATTTTTAAGCATTGACTTCCACATACAATATTCACACACAATATTCTACGATATATATACATAAACAACAAAAGAAATACTCATCAACATGACATCCCAGATATCACCCTTACATCGTGGTGTCACACGCTTCCTTAATCCATCGAGGGATTGCTCCAGTTTCTCAATTAAGGATATCAGTGTTAAGGATGTCTTTGGAATTTCTTCTTGCAAAAGGTTTCAACATAGGCTCATGTTTTGTGGGAAGTTCAACATATTTCTCTACAAGCTTTGTATTCCCCAACCCCAAGGAACGCCAGAACTCCAAAAAAATAGTCTTCAAAGCTCCCAAAACTTTCTTCAGCTCCCATTGCATCTCCCGCTAAAAAGGGAGGGTTCCCATATAGTTCCAAATCTCCCGGGAGCGCGGGAACCTTTGGAATGGGTTTCCCACCTCTTGGGAGTGGTTCCTGTGTAACAAAGCTATAATCCCTTCTCTGGTCCACTCAATATTGCACCACAAAGATGAAGCTTCCAGACCTTGATGTGATTCTTCCTCAGAATAGACCGAGTTTGCAACAAGAATCTATAACAAACGAATCCCATTATAATGAGAATCAAACCAATGAGTCCTAGGTTGATATCCCATAGAAACCCTTCTCGTCTGATGTTCAACATATCCACAGGGGGCGGAATAAATAATAATAATAATAATAATAAAACAAAAACAAAAAACATAGAGATTATATGTTGATGATAATCATTGAGTTTCATAAACAAAGAGGTGGAATATAGAATCTTGTTATAGATGATTAAGGGGCTTCAAGCGAGACATTCAAATTCCTTTGAGGGAGTGAAATATATAATTTAAAAATTCAAATATTGATGGGATGAAACATATTTTTGGGTTTTGAATTTTTGAAATTAATTTTCTTTTTTAGGATGTAAACCTTTTTCATGATTTTTGATAGATTAGAAACCGTTTCAAAATATATTTTTTTCATAATCAAGATTATTTTGTTCTTTGTAGAAAAGCCTTATTGCGTAACCATTTGACATGACCAACGATGATCATCACCCTTCAGGATTTCCGGCCACAGGCTACGGTCTTCAACTTCAAACAAGAATATCTCAGAAATAATGAAGGCTCTCATGGCATGCCACATACCACTGGAATCAACTTGATGATGAGAATCCATCAAAGATGACCATGACTCGAAAACCATAATTTTCCATGCCATTTTGGTCGACAAAAGAGAGGCTCCATTGATTGTTGCTTGGGTTGACATGAATGACAACGATAGTACATCAATAATTATAGAAAAGTAGATAATTTGCATAAAAATGTTATTTTGCTATTATTTGAAGGAACAATTTGGGGATTCAAGGCATGATTAGCATGGTTTGGAAAAGAAAATTGAATGGTGTAGAAAATGTGTAGGAAGACTCTATTCAGGGAACTCATAGTAGAATGCTCAAAATTTTTATGTAGCATTTATATCTAAAGCTTCTTGTAAATTGGTGCCTATAATATCTTTCTTTGGTTCCCTATTCTCAAATATGCATAAGATAGACATGCATATTTGTAGCACTATTGATCTTCCTATCATGTCATCTCACCAAAACTATAGAAATTAGAAAAGCATCTCTCCAACATTTTGAAGCATAGAATTAAAATCCTAAAGAAAACCAATTCCCATCACCACCACAAATATCATCATTGCCACCACCACGACGCTCCTATTTGCCAACTGAATTTTGGCTTCTCTCAAGGTTTGATAGACTAAAGTTAGTCTTAATGGATGGTAACAATTAGCATCATCATATGAACATCATTGTGTAAATAGTAATATTTTATAAGGTAATTAAATGTTTAGAAATAGAAATTTCATGTTGATTGTGTTGTTGCGTGTTCTTTCATATCCCATGATATGAAACTTTTGATGGCTCTCGTTTGATATTTGTTAGCAATATATTTGAAGTTTCCTTATTCAAGTATTTATTACAAAAATACAAAAATTCAATGGAGCTCTTAATAGAATGTTCAAGAATTTTACATAGCATTTATATCTAGAGTTTCTTATATAATTGGTTCTTTCCTAGAATACTTTTCTTTGGTTCTTTATAAGAATGGATATGATAACATGTATATTTGCAACATTGTTCACCTTCCTAACATGTTAGCACATAAAAACCATGGAAATGTAGGAAAACATGTATGTGGCATATTTTAAGTATAGAAATAAAATATGAAAGCAAACCAATTCATTCCCTTAAGGTCTGGTAGACCAAATTTGGTATTCATGGATGGTAACAATCACCAGCATTATATGGACATAATTATGCAAATAATATGATTATTTTAAGGTAAATTAAATTTGGAGAAATATAAACTACATGTTGATTATGTTGATGTGTGTTTTTTTATATCCCATAATATTTATCTTTTAATGGCCCTTGCTTAATCTTTGTTGATGGTATCTTTGAAGTTTCCTAATTCAAGTATTTATTACAAAAATAAAAAATTAAAGGAAATTCATAGTAGAATGTTCAATAATTTTGAGTATCATTTATATCCAAAGTTTCTTGTTAATTGGTTCTTATTTGGAATATATTTCTTTGGTTTTCTGTTTGTTGATGTTTTTGTAGTTTGTAGCACCGTGCAAACATTCTCCCACAAGGTCATACTGATTTGACTAGGGGAGAATGATACATTCACCCATGGGGCCATGTTGATTTGGTTAAGGGTGAATGGGCAGAGGGAGTCTTTCTCCCGTTAGCCTTGGTGTCTAGCTCAGGGATATTGACCCATGGTACTCACATTCCCTCCTCCGAGATGGAGTCATCTATTTTTTATAGAGCAAGTTTTATTTGTTTATTTAAATAGAATTTTTACCCATTAATGGAATAAAAAATTCTAGTCTAATGTTGAGTGGTCATGTAGGCTCATTAAGTGAAGGGTTTTATTGTGATGAGGTTCCTCTTAATTGGTCTCCACTCAACATTAGAGCTCTATATAAATAGACATGTCTCTGAGGAGACACTCATCAACATAACAAGCTCATTAATTCTTTTCTAGTGGAGGATGAATTTAGCTAAAGAGAATTCTATTCATCTTCATTTTTTCTTCATCATTTTATTTCTATTTTAGAGACCACGCATGTGAGGAGGTTGACCAAGTTTTGACTAGCACTTTGACAATCACACCTATGAAGGTTGAGGTTTGATTGTAGAGTTTGATTGAGTTTTGATCACAGTTTGACCAATCGTACATGAAAGTTTGACTATGGTTTGACCATATGCACATGCAAGTTTGATCACAGGGCCGAGTTTGACCAAAGGAAACTGACCCATGTTGACTTCTATATTTTGACAAGTTTGACAAGTATTGAGCATCAATGTTTTGACCAGGTTTTTACTGGTAATTTGACTTGTAATGTGGCACAAATTTCTAGATAAATTTTTGATTTGTAAACCTTGTTGAAAAGACAATTATCCTCAAGAAATGATTGTTGGGGTTTCTCCCAAGGTTGGGTTTCCCAAGGTAATAATATTATGTATTGTTCATGGTTGTCCTTTTATGATTTTTATTATTTCTGCTACATTTACAATTGACATTTTCTATGTAATTATTTAATGAATCATATCAGTGGCTTGAGAAATACTGTTTGAAAATAATTAGGAAGTAATTATTGGATCGGAAAAGTGTATTCTATTGCACATTCTATAGAATTTCAACATGGTATCAAAGCTTTATTGAAGATCAACCATTGATTTCAGCGTCAGATTTTAGAATTCAACAACTTGGACAAATTTTTGATCTTGGAAAACCAAGATGCTCCTTGTCTTGGATGAAAATGAGATTCAAAATCATGTGAAGGAAAGTGTCTCAGAACTAGAGAATGTTGAGGAGAAATTCAAACATAAGAAAAACTAAGCAAATGCTAGGAGGATCTTGATTGATTCTATCGAGGACCTTCTAATTCAACCTGTTACTAAGTTGAAGCCTGCCAAATAAATGTATGATGTCTTGGTGGGATTATTCGAGAGTAAGAACTCCAACAGGAAATTAACCTTAAGGCATGAACTCCGTAGTATCAGTTTATATCAGATTCAGTTGCCACTTATCTCATGAGAGTCTCCCGGCTGAGAGATAAACTTAAATCCATTAGAGATATCATTGATGATGCGGAGGTTGTTACAGTGACTCTTAATGGATTTACTTCTTGAGAGGATCAATTTGTACAAGATATATTTGGACAAGTTGAGTTTCCTAAGTTTGATTAGATTTGGACTGATTGTGTGCAAGAGGAGATCAAATTGTTGTCCATGAAAAAATTGCGAAGACCTCAGGATGACGAAACTCAAGCTCTTGAATCTCATGCAAAGAAAGGAAAAGGAAGAAGAAACATTGATAAGGAAAATATAGGTGGAATATTAGCTCTAGTTCAAGATCAAAAGGAGAAGGATCTTTTAAAGATTAGATGCTTCAAATGTCATACATTTGGTCACTATGTCTCCTAGTGTCCTCAGAAGAAAAGGACGGGAAAGAAACATGCATCACCAACTGATGTTGTTGATGATGATGAACATCTACCACATAAGAAGAAAAAATAATATAAACTTTACGAGATTGTAGATGTATTTCGGAAAAAAAATATTTCTTTGTTACTACTCTTACAAACACTATTACAGATAATAGTGATAATTGGTTGGTGGATAGTTGTGATTCTAGGCATATGCGAGGTTCATGAGATTCTCTCATAGATTTGACAAAGAAGGATTCAAAATTATGAGTGGAACTTGGAGATAATGCCAAGCATGTAGTGAAAGGAGTTGGGACAACATCATTTTAGCTAGAGCCTATAGATTCTCTACACATGAGAGCTGAATTATTTATACCGGAATTGAAGAGTCTACTCTCTATTTCAACATTGGAGGTTAGAGGTTACAAAGTTGCATTTGTATATAGTCAGGTTCTTGTATGGCTTAAGGGATCAATCATAGACTCAGTGGGATTGATTTGTGTTCAAGAGGGACTGTACATATTTTTAAGACATCCAACCCATAAATTGGTGCATTACAATATCAATTTATGTGATTTATGGCATCAAGGATTTGCTCACCTGCATTACAACGCTTAACTAGCATTGAAGAGGATAGTTATAGGTCTTCGAAAACTCCAAGCAGAGCATGAGGTGTTTGTAGGGGTTATGCACTTGGCAAGAATTCCAAGGGATCTTTTCTAAGCAGTGATAGTAGGTCCAAGGGGATCATGGGTCTAGTACATTAATATGTATGTAGACCGATGAAAATATCATCTTTGGGCGCTTTATTGTACTATGTGACATTCATTGATTATTTCTCCTAGAATACATGGATCTACTTCATGAAGACCAAGGATGAGGTCTTCAATATGATCTAGGAGTTCAAGGTCAGGTAGAGAACTTGTCAGGGAAGAAGGTTGAGGTTTTTGTTGAATTTTCTACAATATGCGCATTGATAGAAACCAATCTTGTAATATGATAATTACTACCTAATAATGTTTAACAATTTATATTTATGTCACTGATATCATTGAGAAATTATACACTAAAAATATCAACAATAATGTAGTGAAAATAGTAAGATCATAAAGAGACAACCATACATAATAGAGAGAACAAATTTTCCCTAGGAAACCCAAACTTGGGAGAAAAGCCAAAAAATATTCTTCTAGGAGAAATGATTCTTCAGTAAGGTTTACAATTCTAAATGGCCTAAAAATTTGTTCCAAAATCCAAGTCCAAACTTCAGTCAATTTGTCCTCTATCTACTCCCACGTGTGACTGTTATAGAAGAGAGTTGATGATTCGAATTGGTCAAATGAAGATGCCATGTTATACACACACACACACACACACACACACACATAAGTCAAGTCAGGTGCATTTACCCCAAGGGACATGTCCCTTCATAAGTTGGGATGATTTGTCCGTTCTAAAACTACATGAAGCCCAACAACAAATTGAATTTTAAATTTTATTTTTAGAAATCGTCTAGGCTAACTTAGGAGGCCTATTAGCATGCAAGAATACCTCTCTATGCTACAAAAACATCAACACTCCCTCTTATCGAAGAAGGTATTCTCCTTGGTTGCAACATATTTCCCCTTAGCTGAAATTTCTCCTCCATAAGAAAAGTTCATGACCTTGCTATATTGATGCATGTCTATAGATAAATCCATCCTGAAGTGGGAAATATAACTCCTCACATGAACATATGTAGACCACTCCATCCCACATTATGTAATGTGAGTATCCATGGTCTTTTACCTCTATCCAAAGTCTTTAACGGTTCTGTTGGGTCCCTATAATACTAGTGATTATCCCATTACTATTGTAGTTGTACCCCTTATTAATATTGTTGTGCCCCTATTGCCCCCATATTGTTATTACTGTGCCCATATAATCCCTCTATTGTTATTTTTGTGGCTTTATACTATTATTGTTAGGTCGACTGGGTTATATTGTGACTCCTTAGACTCCTATATATAGAAAGGAGGTTTTGTCATTTGTATCATCCAAGATTTGTTCATTTATGTAATGTAAAGGAGGTTGCCCCCTTGAAGAGGCTAAATTCTAAGGAGTTGATCTATCTTTTCTATCTTTTCTTGAGCTGGTTCATAATATTTGGTATCAGAGCTTTGGATTCTAGGGTTTCGCTGCTCCAATCAGGTCATCGTGGCATTTTCACAATAATGTTTTTTCTGCGACGTTTCAGAAGCTAAAAACAAAACCCATTCGAGAAAACATCGCGCTGAATCTCGGGTCCAAATTTCAGAGCGTTTTGTGCTATATTTGAGGAGATATGATCTGAGGAAGTTGATCTTTTTGCAGACTCCTGAATTACATTCTAAAACGGTGACCTGGGGAAAATCATCAAAACGTTTTCTCTGAGCATTGGATTGAAATTTCATAAGAAGGTGCAGAAAGAGGACGGACTGTAGTTTCTTGTATATAGTTTTTAGAGCCAAAAGACGAAACAGGGACTCATGGCACATCGTACAAGTTCGCCTTACTGAACTAGTCCATAATCAGGTCACTGTGGGAGATTTCGCATAACTCTTCCTTGGAGAATCCAATTTGGATCAGACTGGTGGCATTGGAAAGAGGACATAGAGGGCTACTGTA
>APFE030295605.1:48065-66462 GCA_000404065.3 Pinus taeda | reverse complement strand
AAAGAGTTAATCTTGCGGACAAACCAACCTCCCTAGAAGCCTAAGACTTTCTAGTGACAAACAAGACAATTAAGAGCAATCCTTCTCTAAACATGCATTTATCACACGAGAAATCAAGTGTTTTAGATCCTACCTGTAGTCCAACGCTGTTGTAGTAGTCTAGCCTCGTCGATCTGGATGAGCTCCTCCTTCACTTCGAAACCTGCATTCACTAACAATCAAACGATTACATAGCACCTGAATATCTCATAAAATAAAACATATTCAACATATAGACCAAGGAGTATATGAAACAACTCTTTAATAACAAATTGTTGAGAAGAATGGACTTATTTGTATTAATAGGAAACAAAAGAAACCATACAACCTGAGCCTTGGTGTTGTGCAAGTTCCTCCCAGGGTCCAGCAAGAGTTTTCTTTACTTTGATAAGCTCACCCACTTCCAAATGAAACAAGAAAGGATGGTAATCTCTCCTCACAAGCTTCTACAAGGAAGTCCTAATTCCAGCAGCATCTACCCTTTGGAATGTCCAGCTTTCAACCTCCCCTCCTCTGGCCCAATGCCTGTATTTATAGTGTTCTAGAGGAAGTTATTCAGGTCCAACATCAATGGGATACTCCCTCTTTTGGATGGGGTAGCTCCTCTCTTGATGGGATAAGTTCCTCTTTCATAGGGATGCATGAACCATCTGGAGGCGTTCAATACACGTCAAACAATCTTCTAGAATGCTCTAGAAATGACCACAAGTAACTTTTTTAAGATGAAACTCGTGCCTTTTGACCTTTACAGGGGTACGCACCCATCCCTTGACATACAGAGCGTAAAAGTACGTAGGTATAATGAACTTGGAGTGCGTACACGCAGGTAAGGTAGAGAGAACCTGCGTACCCAGAGATAAACATGTTTTTTAATGACTTTCTCTCTTTCTTGAAGTTTGACATGGAGAGCAGAGGTATAAGGCTTGCCAAGGAGGATAATATGACTGTTGATGGAGCCATACTAACTGCAGATAGTCATGGTGACAAATTTTAGTGTAACAGGTTCACTTGACCCTTTTAAGACGTAATAGTTCTTCAATTTCTGATTCATCAACCTTGTTTTCAATTTTTTGACGTTTAAATTTTTCATATTTTAAACTTCTGATTTGTTCTAATAACCTTTGATTAAGGAGTTCTTGTGATTTGATCTCCCCTTAACTTGTTTGTGGAAATTTCTTGGTTTACTAAGTTCTTCTTGATGATCAACAAGTGCTTCTGAAGGATGGGAATGCCTTGGACTCTCTTTTTTAGGATACTCGACCTCTTCATTGTCATTAGAGTCCATGGGGACTTCTTTTGACTTCTTGAAAGCAAAGTTCTCATCGAAATTGACATCTTGGCTTAGATCAATTTGGCATTGTCCTTGTATGGAGATTTTGTAGGATTGTGAAGATCCACTATATCCAACAAAGATTGCCTTCTTACTTGAAGGCTCAAGTTTCTTCTCCTTGTCCATAGGAATATGAATGTAGACAGGACAACCAAAGATTTTTAGATGATCAACCCTAAGATTTTGACCAATAAATGTTTCTTCAGGAGTCATGTCTTCTAAAATTTTGTCAGGACTTCTATTTTGAATGTATATCATTGTCATGCATTCTTCTTCCCATAATAACTTGGGAAGGTCTTTCTCATATAGCATGGCCCTGGCAAATTCTTCAATAGACATGTTCTTCCTTTCAACTACATCATTTTGTTGTAGATTATAGGGAACTATCAGCTCCCTCTTTATCCCAACTCCTTTACAAAATTCAATAAGATCTCTTGAAGTGTATTATCCTCCATTATCAGATCAAAGAATCTTGATCTTCTTCCTTGATAGATTCTTGACCTCAACCTTGAATTCTTGGAACTTGTTGAATACTTCATATTTAGTCTTCATGAAATCGATCCATGCCTTTCATGAGTAGTCGTCAATAAAGGTCGCATAATATAGAAAAGTACCAAGAGACTATACAGGCATGGGACCACACACATTAGAATGGATTAGATCCAAATATATTTGGACCTATTGTGACTACTAGGGAATAATTTCTTAACATTCTTTCCAAGAGCACATCCTCTACATACTCCTTCATGATCTATTCACACCCTGGGAATGCCTGAAACCATTTGACTTAATGAAGGTCATACTTTGTAACGAAGATGGGCATACCTTCTATGCCACAATTCACATGGATTAATATCAATGTGCGTCAAGGATTGAGGAGGTTGACTTAAAAGTATATACAAACTTCTTTCTCGAATACCAATGGTTCTAGTATTTTCTACACTAGAAATTTAGACCATACAACTAATTTTCCATCAATAAATGCTACTTTATCACCTTTATCTTCAAACAAGAAATGGAAACCAAATTATTTCTCAAACTTGGTACAAAGAGTATATTTTTGAGATGAATGTTCTCTCCTCACTCCATCTTGATAGATGCAGATCCAATGCCTTCAATGATGTAGGTGTTCTTGTCTCCAAATTCTACCTTGTGAGATGAATTTCTTTTTTATAAAATTGAGAGATGGTCATGTTCTCCTATCATGTGCCTTGATGCAATCTATGAATCACCCATGTATCATCATCTTCATCAGAACCTATAAGAGCAGAGAAGTAATAGAAATATTTGTGACTTTCATCCTTGACTTTCTTGGGATGTTCCTCATTTTATGTTGTAGATGCATGATGATCTCCCTTTCTCTTATTATCCTTTGATGCTTCAGGACAATTATTTATAAAATGTCCAAACTTGTGACATCCATAACATTGGACTTTAGACAGGTCTCTTTTTCCTTAAGGATTAGGTCTTCTACCTTCATTCTTATTTTGAAAACCAAACTTCTTCTTAACTTTATTCCCTGTGTATTTTATGGAGAAAATACTTGAGATTCTCCTTCATAATGTCTTTGATTTTTCCTTTAGCAATAAGCATATATTCCTCTTGAGTGCAAGAGGTCTAAAATTATTTAAAGCTTGGAGTATATTTTCTAGCACAAATTCCAGCGGGAAATGAATCCCATAAATCTAGTAGGCCATTGATTGTTGTAGTAATTAATTCATATTCAAAAATGACTTCACCAACACTTTGCAGTTGATCTCTTATGTTGGGAATTCTCATGAATTAGGAAGCCACAGGTTCATCCATTGACATTTTTATAACACGAAGTTGATTCCTCAAAGACATCTTTTGACCAATGTTGTTGATTGAGTACAAATTAACAAGAGTATCATAAACTTCCTTTGAAGTAGCCAATTTTGAAACAAATGGAATTATATGGTCCTTAAGAGATTCAAATAGAATTCTTATAGCTTTGACCTCACTCTCCCTAAATTTTTCTTTATGTTCATCATCATTGTCATCTTCATTTGGTTTAGGTACTTTTCCTTGGATATATTGCAAAACTTCATGTTCTTCTAGGACAAGATCAATCATCTTCTTGCATGCTTTGAAGTTAGAGCCTACTTCAATTTTATTGCTTTCCTTGCAAGTGGGAGCCATTTTATCATAAATATTGGGCATAGAGATAAGAGACTTCTTCCTTGAGAGAGAGAGAGATTCAACAAGATGTGATCTTCAATTTTATTCCTTTACCAAAGCCCTGCTCCCATATTGAAAAAACTAGTACAATGTAGTCTATCATAAATTTTTGAGAGTGATAATTACTTTTGACAATTATATTCAACTTCCTTTTATGATTTAGAACTTCTTCATCAAGCAAGTATACTTCAAAAATTCAAACATACAAGAAAAGAAGAGATCATAATGCACAAGATCAACACAATATTTACTTAGGAAAACCCACTTCGGGTAAAAACCCAATGATTATTTCCTTAGAGAAGTAATTCAACAAGAGATATCAATGTCAAATCTATGGACAAAATGACCAACAATAGAATCCACCAAGTGTTCAAGTCGTCCCTCTCAATCTGGTTCCCTCTTCCTTAGAGATGAATCATAGAATTTTGATCCTCTTCAACAGATATGAACCACAAAACTTCAACCCTCTTCCATACATACAAATCATAGAACTTCAACCCTCTTTCACAAAATTAGACCACTGGAATTTTTACCCTCTTGCATAGAGATTCGATCTCTTTGTTTCATGGAGATTCGACCTCCTTACATAGAGATAAGCTTCATATTTTTGGCCTCTTTGCATAGAGATATACCATAGAGAGATTCAACCCTTTCAAGAGATTCGACTTTCCTTGTATAAGCTCTTTAATATTTGTTCTGCTCCTTGATTAGCTTCTTATGCCCAGAATATATTCTTTCTTTATGCTCAGATTGATTGATGGTTGGAGAGGAGAACAAATGATTAAATATATAGTGAACCATGGATTGCATGGGTGCTAAGAATAGCTAGGCTAACTTGAAGTGTAGAGGGCCGACTTTGACTACTTGTGGTGCTAAAGCAAAATTTTAATTTGTCTTTTTGATAAATACAAAAATAAAATAATTTAAATTTCTTAAGAGCATGAAGACCATGCTTCACGTGAACAAGTACATCAATACAAATATATCAATATGAAGGTCGACCACAGCTACAAAATTCAATAGAGATAGTGTGGAGCATATGCATAGGGGATGCTGAAATGTGTAGCTTGGGAGGTACCACCACAATCCTTGGGGTATTGGGTTTGTGAGGAGTTGACCCACGAAAATGAAGCTTGGTGGGAAATGTACCCAAGCAGTGGACTTTGTACCCAAAGTTTTGGGCGCAAGACAAAGGTGAAAAAAAATTGTTTAACCATTCAAAGCACCAGGGGCACCCTTGAAGGGCTAAGGGGCACCTAGGGATTTAATGGTGAAGGCAAAGGTCAAATGAAATGAATTTTATTCCTTAAGGAAACAATGTTTAAGCATATTTTCTTAGGTCTACTTGGTTAAGTGATGAGAACCTTGGTGAGAAATGACATGATCAAAGAACACTATAAAAAGGGATGAATGACGAGTTTGTTGGAGCATCTTCTCAAGAGCATCAAAAGTTAAGAAAGGAGTCAAACTACCTTAGGAAGAGGTTGAACTTGAAGAGGACTATATTTTTGGTTTCCTAGTGATTGGAGAAGGCCAAGTTAAGCTCAACAAGGTTGGACGAAGTCTGAGGTAAGTCTCTATGATATTGTTTGTTTGTTTCAGGCTTGCATTTAGGAGAAAAGCGGCGCGAAGTTAAGGTTGGTGTGTAGCAAAGTTAGGGTAAGGGTTGATACCTAGAAGGAGGCCCTAATATGCCTCAAATGTCTATTGTGTGCGGCTACAAGGGTTATAAGTCAGCGCATATATTTCTAGGGAGGCCTAATATGACCTCTAATATTGCAAAGGACCATCCTCAACCCTCTTAAGGATAACGAGGTCTAAAACAAGGGTTATGGACATGTATGCATGGAAGAAGAATGATGTAGGAGATGATTTCAATTTTTTCCAACAAGGGATCCTTGTACAACACAGTTTAGAGTTGTGTTGATTGTTAAGTTCAAGGGACAATTCAATATGTGTTGCAGATCTATTTTGTGTGCCCTAGATTAGTCACATTGACATATGAAAAAGGGGATATGTGTGGGCTGATTTGAGAAGCCCTAAGTACTGTGATTTTGTGTGATAATATTTGTTGAGTGGCTTGTTTCATAAGACCCTAAGATTATTGAATTTAGTGGAGCATATTGTGTGAGGGTAGTTTTTGTTGAAACCCTAAGATCAATATTCTTGGAGTAATAGACTGGTAGAGGGAAGACTTTGAAGACCCCAAGAACAATTATCTAAGGAGAAACTAGAGGATTTCTAGGGGGAAGATTTGGTTTACCTATGTTCAGTCTAATTGGAACAACAGAAGGAATGATAGAGGCAGTTTGATGAGCTAAAGATGCAAGCCATTATGGAGAAGCAGAAGAACTTATGAGCAACAATGGCAAAGGTATTGGAGCAACGATATCATCTGCAAGTATAGGTGGCAAAGGACCTACTAGGTGTTCAAGGTATGCAGATTGAAATGGCTAGTATGAGATCTCCTTCAACAAGTAAATAGTGTGTGCCTTGTTCAAGGGAAAATTGATTTCCATACGTTGTTGACATCAAGTCGTAGTTTTCCTTGTATCAAGATTAATTCTAAGGACCATGATCCTTGTTACATTAGCCCTATGTTTGTTATATTATACTTGTAATATAACAAGTTCTAGGTTTGAAAAAATTCTTGTGTACTACATTGATTCACTATAGTACATTTTCTATTGTGCAAAGTGCTTTTGTTGTGGCATTTTAGTGTGTTTGTGAATGTGTTTTAGAAATAGACCTAATTCTGAAGTGCTAAGTAAAATTCAACAGGGAACGATTATGTGGTGGTGTGCAGCATAGGGGAACACAAAGTTCTGATAGTGGACGTAAACATGCTAGGGATAATAACATTTATAGCTTGTGTTTTGACCTAGAAATGATATTTCTTGTATGTGCTAAGGCCTATGCATGTAACTGTTGATTTAGTTGGACAATGAGAGTTCAATGGAGTTGAATCATCCAGTGCCTGCCTTAGGTTTTATAAACCATTGGGTTTATTATTGGAAGTATGTTGATAAACAATTGTCAAGTTGATACACCTAGGTGCTTGCTAAAAGGAGCTAATAAACCACCAAGTTCTTGCCATGGGGTTGATAAACCACTTGTGTGCTTGCTCACTAAGATGATAAAACATCTTGATAGTGGGCTCTTCTCCTGTAATTCTAGCTTAGAGGAACAACTAATAAACCACCCACATAATGTATTCATTCTCTTGGAACTGAACAATATCTCATAGATACTTGGGTGGATTCCTTGTGATTGGTTTCTATCAGTGTAGAGGTCATTGTGGTGCTTGTCGCTAGAGCCAATTGATAAACCACCTGGATAGTGGGACCTTCTCCTTGTTTATCTGTGACTTGATTTTGGTTGAATTGAGGGCTACTGTGGTGATTACTGATGGAGGCAGTTGATAAACTATATGGACAATGGGCTTCTCTTCATATCTATTCGATTGATTGGTATTGATGTGCATACCCTTGAGCACTTAACTCCTCAAACTTTGAATCCTACTAGGGGGTAGTCAACTGCAAGAAAAATTACAATGTAGTTGGCCTATGGTTGAGTGAAGAGTTTAAGTCCCTTCCTCAGTTTCCAATCACTCAAGGCATTAAGATAAGTTGTTTACTTATATACTTGTTGCACTTGAATATCGAATAATGTTGTTATATAACAATGGGTGTGCGCTAACTCGATTAAAGAAGCAATATGCTTTCCTGTGTGCCTACACAAATATGTGTTGTGTAATTGTTATCATGATGTGAGGTGCTGGTGAATCCTTTTAATTGCTAACATACTCCCTTGTTTGTAGAGTTACTAATGTGATTACTAATGAATGTTAGAAATTTAGTTAGATTGTTGTGGTAATTAAAATTCCATGGTTTAACTATTATAGCAATTGAGGATCTATGTGCTTGAACATTAATGAGCTCGGTTGATAAAACAATTGTGTGAGCCCCAAGGGTTAGCTCAATTGGTCGAGTTCTCGTTGCTAAAGCGCCTCATTAATGGGAGGTCATAGGTCAATTCTCCTCAATGCCCTCGGGGTTAGGCTCTACTAATAAGCCATCGAGATGTGATCCCTATTAGTGGATTTGCCTAGATATCTCCCAAAAAACAAAAACAAAACAAAACAAAACAAAAACAAACAAACAAACAAACAAAAACAACAACAACAATTGTGTGTAGCTTATTAAGAAATAACATGGAAGTTTGTTATGCATCACTAATTATTGCTTCCTTAAGCAATGAATAAAATATTGAATTATGCATGGAAAAACACTAAGAGATTATGGAGTTGTTTAGAACCGCTTTTAGAGAGGTCTAGTGATACTATAGTGGAGTCACAGAGCACGGGGGCCATGGAATGGCCTGTTTCAATGCCTATGTGATAGGTATATTTATGACTCCATGAGTATATTGTATTAATAATTAGCATTTTATTTGTGTGTGTTAAAGTCAAGATGCATTCCTGTGGTTGAGTGCATGTTTTGTGTAACCATGCTCTTAGGAGAACCTTGGTTAAAAACTTGAACACGTGAGGAAAATCTCATCAATTTGCTTTGAGTTCATAAGGCATTAAAAAGCTTGTTTTTTGAGTTCGGATTGAGGCTAGTTCAGACATGTCTAAGAGTCTGAGCATTCGGGAGGAAAGGTGGGTGTTACATTTCCATGGCACTGGATTCCAAAAATGGTTAGATGGAGAAAAGGTTTGGGCGGGGCTTTCATAGTGACAAGGTAATGTGAGGTTGGACTAGAATTGGATAGAACCAAAGGTTTGGGGCATATTGGTTGAGCATGAGGAAGCGAGGCCGAAGAGGTTAGATGTGGGTCAAGGTAGAGGTGTGCACCGATATGAGTTAGTGCAGAGCTCTGATCATTGAAAACTTTTATGAGTATTCTTTTGTCGACGCGTTTTGAACCAACCAGTGTGGTTTCATGTATTTAAATGTAATAATATAATTATTTTATGATTGGATGAATAAATTATTAAATGAATATAGATTACTTAATAAATTATTAAATTAATTATAAAATTATACCTTGATAGAGGATATAATTCATTAATTTGGCTTCAAATGGACCTTAGATTTAATAAATACTATTATTAAATAAATATATGATGTACCAATATTATTTTAGTTTGAGTTAGTTCGTTTTTTGGTACATATACATACATTTATTAATAAACAAGCTATTAACAAATAATACTTTAGTTATAGAATTTACCTAATTTAACTAGTTTCTAAGAATAATAATAATTTAAGTATATCTAGAATATTATTTGTAATAATATTATTGGAATAATAAATTATTTAATAAATATAAATTATTAAACTATTATAAAATATATTTAATTTAAGTTCAAATTGGGCCATTAGGTATAATGATAATTATAATAAAATATTATTATTATTAAATAAATATATGATTATACCAAAGGATATTATTTTAATATGAATTAGTTAGGTTTTTGAATATATATATATACTAGTACAAGTAACAAATGAATATTTTATTATATAAATTACCAAATTTAACTATTTCTTAGAATAAAATTAATTAAAAATATAACAAGAATATTATTGGTTTGACTTGGGTCATTAGGTCAAAATTAGCCATTGGCAATATAGCCGTTGGAGTCTCTGCACATACTATTTAAACAAGCTAAGCTGGATTTGATCTTCAACTTGTCCTGACGATGAACCACACTGGTTGGTTCGAAACGCGTCGACAAAAGAATACTTATGTGATTTCGCCGAAGATTCTCTAAACAATGTTATGGATCACAGAATTCTAAATTCCTTAACTTTTATGAGTGTGAGTTTATGGAAAATTTGGATCTTCGGAGAGCCAATTATAACATGAGGGTCGTGCACTTCATGTTGTGGGTCGGGCTAATAGGGCCCTTGGACTTAGGTGATGTTTCAGGTGTCATGTGGACCTAGCCACGATCACATGGGTGTTGTGGATGATGTGGAACCACCTAGGTGAGGTGGGCTTTCCACAAGGGCACCACATGGATGCATTGTGGTAGTTTCTTGCCCATGTGGCATGTTTAAGTCGTAGTGCTTTAAATAGACATAACTTTTGATTTTGGTATCAGATTAGATAAAATTTATATCACTGGAAAGATTTCAACAAGCTGAATGTGATACTATTGGACAAAATTATTTCTACTAATTTTGGGAAAATATGAATTTTGTAACCCGATTTCCATGATGAGACAATGGGGGTTGGATTAGAGCAAAGTAACACCTCCCATTCAACCTAGGTGGAGCTAAGGGGCAGAATGGAGTGTTACATCAATAAATTACCTATATGATTTTATTCTATTTTGTAAGTAAGAGTAGAAACCTTATATCATGATACAACAAAAAATTACGTCATAGCTTGTTGGTCTACCAGACTAGATGCCAGACCAACTGTAGTAAAATATAGCCTTGTTCCAGAACTTAGCTAGACATGCCAAAAGTGTTTTTCTGTCTATGGTATCTCCTAGGCATATATGTAAAATTATCTTTGATGAGCCTCATCATTGGGTAATTATATGGGCCTTAACTGTCCTTAATTCACCTCCTAGCTTAGTCAAACCAACTATTCTCACACCTTATTGCAGTTTTGATTATATTTTGTTTATGAGATGAGTTAGAGTTGGATATTTTGCTTTGTGGTCTAATGTGCATATAATGCATGAATAAAGGATACAAGCAATGACAAATGCAGGCATAAAGGATAAAAGAAAGGAACTATGGTAAAGACCTTGGTCAAAGCTCGAATAGGACAAGGGAGAGTAATTATAGGAGGTAAATCCTCCTCATTTACTACCCCTCCGTTCAAATATTCCTCCATCAGCTCGGAGTGCAAACATCCATCACTTTGAATACTAGAAGACAGTCAAGCAAGTGAAAGGGACAGAAACCAGTTTTTCTTGAGTTGGGAGCCAAGCCTCACTAATTTGAAGGAAGTCGTTAGAGACTTCAGATGTATAAATAGAGAGGCTTAGGACCTCAGTAGGATTCAGACTTTCATTGTAAAACTCTACTTTATTTATGAGTTGCAAGACTTGTGATAGTTTGTTCTGCAATCCATGGTTTTCATAATGAGAATGAGTTTTGTTTTAAGCCAGCTCTGAGTTAACCTAGAGGGATAAATCTCTTGGGTTAAGACCCGACCCAAGCAGCAAAAGCTCCTCTTTACTGTACATGTATGCTAGCATAAATTTCTAGTTTTTGTTCATTTGCTTAAGTAGCTTCTTGGTTTTGTTCATTTGCTTAAGTAGATTCATGGTTTTCTATTTTATTTGCTTAAGTAGCTTCATTTTCATTACAACAATATAACATAGATTATTCATGGTCTTTCTGTTCATTTGCTTCAGTAGCTACAGTTACTGTAGTTTACTTCCATTTGTGCCTTCTTTTAGTTTACAGGTTAGCTAGAAGAAAAAGATCACCATAGGGTTGTGCGAAGGTGTCTCAACCTCATCTCCTCCCTCTGGGACCATGACTTGAGGAAGAAACCCTTCAGCAAGCCCAAAAACATAGGTTTCTGGTTCTCGCATGAGCTATGGAGTTTGTCGTTTGATGCAGTTACTCGTTCACCCTCACTGGTTTTTATCTCGTTTTCCTTTGAAACCTCCTCCAACGCGTTCTTCATGCACCACTTCCTCGTCGTCCAATCCACAACAAACCTTCACAATCACCGTCTGATTCATTATTTTCTCCAATTGTTGCCTCGCGTGAAGTCTTCCACTTACTTTATGTGCTTTAATCTCCATCGTCGATCTGTCTCTTGATCCGACGGTTATCGCGTCACCTCAACACTTTATGCGCTTTAAACCCCCACTGTCGATCTACCTCTCCTGATCCGACGGCTATCGCGTCACCCGATCGCCAACTAGTTTGGCCGATCTCCACCATTGATCAGCCCCATCTGATCCAACGACTATCGTGCAGTAAGGCTAATTGCGTGAAATTTTAGAATTTCGCTTACGAACTTGAGGGCGTGTGAGAAACTGCTTACCGCCTTAGGAACCCGCTCCATCATTTCTGCACGTTTCTTTTTCCCACGATACGATCTCCACCGTCCATCCTCCGGTTAATCTTGTTTATCCATCTCTTGACTTAATCTGTGCGATAAGATCTCATTCATTCATCGCTTTGTTACCCTATCCATCCATCTCTTGACTTAACCTCTGCGATAAGACCTTAGTCGTTCATCCTGTGTGTTCACCGTGTTCATCCATCTAGTCACTTAAGCCTTCACGATAAGATCTTCGTCGTTCATCTGCTTCATTACCCTGTCTTCCCATCTCTTGACTTAATTCTTCATGACAATATCTTTGTCGTTCATCTGCTTCATTAACCCTGTTCATCCATTTATTTGCTTAAGCCCCCGCGATAAGATCTCCACCGTCCATCTTCTGCTGGTTGATCGATCCAACGGTCCCTATGCGCTATTGCGTCCTTACGTCCTCCTTTCATTGATTTCGACCTCTGATTTCTCTTCCAATTGAAAACTAATTTACCTTAAGTTTATTTGCTTACACCTTAGTATAGTTTGATGCTCTTTACCTTTGCAACTTAGGTAGCAGTATTAGGTTAGTGTTGATTTAGCAATTCTGTTAGCATAGCTGTTTAGATGGTTAGTTAGGTTATGGTGTAGTTTAGCATCACATGTTGTTTTCTTCATCACTGCAGTAGAGTAGCTCTCTCTTAAAAAAGGTTTGCTCTTCTTCCATCAAAGAATTAAGCTTCTTCTGACCCTATAGAAGTCTGGCTTGGAACCCTTGGGGTCTCTTACTAGATAAACAGTGACAACAGGCAGGACCTTCACTTCTACTTGTGCATATGGCATTGTCACCTCCAAGTTTGTATGAACCACGGGTTGATAAGTAAATTTGGTAACCCTAGGAGTTGCAACATTCTTGTTGCAATACCTAGGCTCATCACTTTTTGGCACCGTTTCCGGGGAGGTGTCTAAGTAGAAGTAATTATTGCTTTCTTATATTTTCTAGTCTCCAACTTTCTTTTCTTCTACTTCTAGTCTTCAATTTTCTTCCATTAGTTTATTTCTGCAAAAGTAATCTAGTAGTTTCCTTTCTTTCATTTGTCATTAGTTGCTTTCCTTTCCATTCTACAAGAACTTTCTAGCTTTAAAGAAAATCTTACAAAAACCAACCCAAAAACATTTCCTTTCATGCCTCATAGGAATAGGGACAATTTAGGGAAATTCTTAACAAATACCCCCACTGCATCCAACAGTCAACCTTCTTTCTTCTTCAATGACTATGAAGTGGAAGAACCTTTAGGTGAGCAACCTTACATATTTGAAGAACCTACAAGGGAAGAAGAAGAGGAAGAACCCATTCCAACTGAACAAATGGCAGGAAACCAAAATGACAGGGGAGATAGAGAGAGAATTGAGAGTGCCTTCCCCATCAGGGAAACCAATGGGGACACTAAGATGAAGAATATTATCCCCTTTACTCTACCGCATTTCCATGGCTTGACCACATAGGACCCTGACACTTTCCTATTTGAGTTTGTTGTTATATGTCGAACCTATGACTATACAGATGATGAGAAAAAGTTAAAATTGTTTCCATCTACCCTCGAGGATGCAGCATTGCTCTAGTTCATGGGCTTACCTAGAGATAACATCACAACTTGGGCTCAGATGCAACAGACTTTTAACAAAAAATATAGGGACTACTGTAGGTCAAAGGATATTAAAGAAGAGATTTTCAGGATGACCATAGGCTAGGATGAATCCCTAGAAGACTATGAAGAAAGATTCCATCTTAGTTATAAAAGGGCCAGGTGCACACTTGACCCTGAGTCACTAAAGCTGGTCCTGCGTAGAGGAGGAAGGGAGGATCTTCTGGATACCCTACATATGATAGCAGGAGAAGATGTCTACAAATTACCCTATGAGGATATTAAAATTGTCTTTAGAAACCATTCTAGAGCAGCTAGGAAAAAGGGTAGGGGTAGTCAACCTATGGCCAGTACATCATCCTCCAACTTATCCATCATGGGTGAAATTGGAAATATGTTGGAAGATTTCAAAAGTGATATGTTGCAAACCCTTTCCTTGCAATTAGACACCATGAACATCAAAAGGAAGCGAGAGGAAGCAAAGAGAGCCTTGGTAATCTTTTTCCTAGATGCACAAGGAGGCATCCTAGGAATGAATGTCCATTGAATAGTATTAAGATTTGCTCAGTCTGTGAAGAAAACCACTCCACAGACAAGTGCCCTTCTTTACCTGGATTCAAAGTTGTATATCAAGGAGTTGAAGGTGTCACTGAGCAGCTTTGCTACATCAACCAAAGGAGACCTCTTGGGCCTAGACCATACTAGTAGGGTATGCAAGGGTCATCCCATGCATATTACAACCCCAACCAAACCACATATATACCTTCTTGGGGACCCCCTACTCATCCTTCATGGTCTACACCCTCTCCTTGGTCCTATGCATCTCAATATCAATCCCAGCCAGCCAGCCAGTCATTTCAACCTTATGTTCAGCCACAACATCAGTGGAATACCCCATACCAGGGGTGGAGGCCCCAATTCAACAATGTTCCACCACCTACCCAACCATAAATCTTGCACTCTGCTCCACCCAAGCAACCCTAAATGCCTGCCTAGCCAAATCCAAACCCAAACAATAGGCAAGCTCAACAAGCATATAGTGGAGAGACATCATACCTAGCTTATGTTGTAGAAATCCAAGAGATCAACCTAAGATCTAAGAGAATTCTCCCTGATAACCAACCTCCCTCTCCACATGGGGAGGTTGAGAAAGAAAGATAGGAAAGCAACCTTAAAGTAAATCCACCCTTTCCTGAGAGATTAACCCAACCACTCTAGCCTACCCTAGAAGAAACTGAACTTTTGGGAGAATTGAAAAATCTATGTGTAAAGATCTCCCTTCTCCAGGAAATCAAAGATGTTCCCATTTACAATAAGTTGATTAAGGAGAAGTGCTTCAAGCATCCAGGAAGAAGAAAATGGATGCCCCTACCATTAATGTCATTGGGCAGTTGTCTGACTTAATGTTGGGGCAGGTAATATGTCTGAAATATTTGGACCTTGGAAGCCCTGTAGTAGATGTGCACATCAATGGCACCATTGTGCAACACACTCTGATTGACCTTGGGGCTGCCATTAATGTGATGAACAAGGACACCATGCTCAAGCTCAACTTCCAAGGGTCATTGAGGAAGACCACAGCAGCTTGCATATTGTTCCACAGTCACCCCTGGGGGAATTGTGGAGGATGTGATGGACTCCATTGACTCTTCGGAGTACCCTGCAGATTTCCTAGTTCTCCAGCCTAACGCTAAGATTACTAGTTACCCTCTCATCCTTGGGAGGCCATGGTTGGCCACAACAATTGCTTACATTAGCTGCAAAGCTAGGAATATGACCATCGAGAATGGGTATATGTCCAAACAGTTAGTCCTATACCCTCCTGCTCAACCTTCTTTAGAGAATGATTTACCTTTATGGTTGGAGGAGGAGGAAGAAGATGAGGTTTATTCTGCCCAAATTTATGTTTTGGAAGCAACCATAGGAGGAGGACAACAGATGAGGATGACTTAATTGAACACCTAATCCAAAGTCCAACTCCTAGTTCATTACCATTAGAAGAAGAAGTAAGGGAAACCCTAAAAAATCATCCAATTGACTTATGCTTAGCCAATTCCAACCTACTCCATGTCAAAACCATAGATTTTGGCCCAGAGAAAACTCTGAAAATTAATCCATCTCTTTCTGCTTTATAAGAGGAAAAATTATGCAACTTGTTGAGAGAGAACCTAGAAGCCTTCGCTTGGAATTACAAGGAAATGAAGGGAGTACACCCCTCAGTGTGTACTCACCACATATACATCAAAGAAGGTTGCAATCCAATTAGGAAACCACAAAGGAGGATGAATCCAGCTCTTAAAGACATAGTCAAAGAAGAACTGCAAAAATTGTTAGATGCATGATTCATTTACCCTATCTCAGACAGTGAGTGGCTCTCTCCTTTAGCATTGGTTCCCAAGAAAAATGGTAAGTGGAGGATTTGTGTTGATTATAGGGAGTTGAACAAAGCCACAAAGAAGGATCATTTTCCCCTACCCTTCATTGACCAAGTGCTAGATGGCCTGGCAGGGAAGAAGTTTTTTTCCTTCCTAGATGGATTCAGTGGGTACAACCAAATCTAAATCTGCCTAGAAGACGAGGATAAGACCACATTCACCTATCCTTGGGGTACTTTTGCCTATAGGGTCCTTCCTTTTGGCCTATGCAATGCTCCTGCCACCTTCCAGAGGGCAGTCTTGAGTATTTTTGCTGAATTAGTAAATGATGATGTGGAAATCTATATGGATTATTTTACACCTTATGGTTGTGATTTCCAAGAAGCTCTCACTAACCTAGGCAAAGTATTGCACAAATGCATTTAAATGAACCTATCTCTCAGTCCAAAAAAATGTGAATTCTTAATGACTGGAGGGACCGTGCTAGGTCATTCAATATCTCAACAAGAACTACAGGTGGACCCAAACAAAATAGAAATCATCCAAAGAGTCCCACCTCCACAAAAGCAGAGAGATGTCGGGAGTTTCTTAGGGTTAGATGGATACTACCAAAGGTTCATCAAGGACTTCAACAAGTTGGCCTCTCCTTTGTTTGGGTTGTTGGCCAAAGATTCTAAGTTTATATGGTCAAAGAGTTATTAAGAGGCCTTCGACATTCTAAAGGGTAAGTTAACCACTGCACCAATCCTTAGAGGCCCAAACTAGGCCCTCCCTTTTCATATTCATGCTAATGCCTCACACAAAGCCATGGGAGCAATCTTAGGTCAGGAAGAGGAGAAATTGCCCTATGCCATCTATTTTATCAGTAAGAACCTGTCAAAGGCTAAGCTAAACTACATTGTGACCAAAAAGGAACTCTTGGTTGTTGTGCATTCATTAAACAAATTTAGGCATTACATTACAGGCTATCAAACATTTTTGCATACTGATCATGCTGCAATCAAATATTTAATGAACAAACTAGATGTGAATGCTATAATTATAAGATGGTTTCTTTTATTACAGCAGTTTGATCTAACTATTGTTGATGAGCCTAGTAAGGAAAATGTTGTTGCAGACTTTCTATCTAGGATGAATCTGCCTACAGGGGAAGAAGGAATGGTGGATGACCAATTATCAGATGAGCATTTGTTTGCTATTTCAGTTCTCTCCCCATGGTTTGCTGATATAGCAAACTGATGAACATTTGTTTGTTATTTCAATTCTCTCCCCATGGTTTGTTGATATAACAAACTATTTGGTATCAGCATAGTTCCCACCAAACTTGCCCTCCAAGGAAAAGAGCAAGATAGTCAGGAAAAGCGCCCCTTCACTTGGATTGGGGACAATCTATTCAAACTTGGCCCAGATCAAATCTTGAGAAGGTGTGTACGGGAAGAGGAAGTCTTTGACATCCTTTTGACCTGTCATGATGGGCCTTGTGGAGGTCACTTTGCAGCAAAGAGGACAGCATTCAAAGTGTTGCAAGCAAGCTATTATTGGGCTACTCTTCATCAGGATGTGAAAAAGTACATTAGTCAGTGTGATCAATGCTAGAGGATGGGAAAGCCTACTCTAAGAGATGAAATGCCCCTACAACCTCAATTGACTTTCGAGCCATTTGACAAGTGGGGCATGGACTTCATTGGGCCTATCAACCCTCCTGCAAATAAAAAACAACACATCATTGTGTGCACTAATTATTTGACTAAGTGGGTTGAAACCAAGGCAATTAAGGCAGCAACAGAAGAGAAGGTGGCTAAGTTCCTAAGGGAGAATGTATTCTACAAATGTGGATACCCTAGAAAGCTAGTCACAGACCAAGGCAGCCAATTTACCTCTAGAATGATTGAAGAACTACTCAGCCATCACAAAATCAAGCATAGGACCTCCACTCCTTATCATCCACAAGCTAATGGGAAAGTGGAGGTGACCAACAGGGCACTGGAGAACATCTTAACCAAGGTAGTGAGAAGCAATAGGAAGGATTGGGCAGAGAGACTAGTTGAGGCCACCTAGGCCTATAATACAACATGGAAGAGCACCACTAGATTTACACCCTATGAGCTGGTCTATGGGAAAAAGGCTTTATCGTCCATTGAGTTTGAATATAACACATTGAGGATGGCAGCTCAACTAGATTTGGATCTTAGTCATGCACATAAAGAAATATTGTTACATTTGAATGGCTTGGATGGATTCAAAATGCAAGCCCTCCTACATACAGAGATAGTTCAACTTCGGAGGAAGATTTGGCATGACAAACATATTAAGGAGAAGCAATTTCAAGAGGGAGACTAGGCATTGTTATATGATTCTAGGTATAAAGACTTCAAGGGCAAGCTAAGGACAAGATGGCTCGGACCTTATTGGTAGAAAGATGCCATGATGATGGTTCAGTGCAAATCAGAACTATAGATGAAGAAGCCATTCCATTGCTTGTTAATGGACACCGATTGAAAATGTACAAGAGGCCTTTATCAAAACAAGAGTTCATTGACAATATCAATAAGACAGTGATGATGGTGGAGCAAGTTCCAGCTCCTCCGTCATCAGGGCATTGAAAAAGAGAAAGAAGAATAAGGATTCAGGTGAAAACCTCCATGAGGCACCTGAGTCCCATCTTTGGGTTGAAAACCTCGTGAAGCGGCCCAAGGATGAGAAAAAATGAAAAAGAGTAAGAATATCGCTGGGTTAAAACCTTCCTTGAGGCGCCCAAGGCAGATATCTAGGGTGAAAACCTCTCT